>VXBB01024947.1:292747-320335 GCA_013399915.1 Illadopsis cleaveri
TCTGGATTTGCTTCCTCCCTTCCTTCCTTCCTCCCCCTCCTTCTTCTCCTCAAGATCTTGGATGTTAGGGACCAGGTTCGGCTGCAGTAAGACATCATGTTGGCCACAGAAGTTTTAACAGCTAAAAGAGGACTTCAGTGAACCACCACTGCAGACTAAATCTCAGCTCAAAATTTCTTCACATATAGAAGTTTCTGCTTCCAAAGGACCAAAAGTTCATCCAGCACAAAACAGCCAGATGCTGGCCTTTTAAAACCAAGCCAGGTGACTACTAAAGTTTTGAGGATTCTTTAGTAAATGGTGTCAATGCTTGTAGGAAACCTGCTCTGGCTGCCTCCCCAGCTCCCGTGGAAAAGACACTGACTTGAGTTAGCAGTGACAAACAGGAATTAGTATCTCACACCACCTTTCAGGCACAGCCCTCTTGTGAAGAAGAGTTGGGAAAACAGTTTGCACTGTTTCTGTTCTTGTCCCCTGTGGTTTGTGACTAAAGGGTGGACATAAGGAAACATAAAGTTCCTTAGTCTGTACACCACCCACCAGAGAGGCTGTAAGTTCTGCCCTGAGAAGGGCAGAACTGGCTGGAAGCCTGGGAGCAGGACACATGCAGGAGGCAGAACCGCTGCCCTGATGAGATGGCAGGACTGCTTCAAGGTTTGAAGGCTTAATGGACAGGGGAGAAGCCATTTTGAGAGTGTGAGTACCTACAAGAAGAACCAAAATAGCATTATTCAAACCAAAATAAAGGGAAGAACTAAACTGCTGTATATGTTTTTTCTCTCATGACTTTGGGGTCAGTCCCGTGAGTTGAATGAGGAAGGACAGTTGTTTTGAGCTGTCAAAGCTGGCAGCACTCAGACCTCCACCGTTCTTTTCATCAAACAACTGTTGCCCTGTGTCTCATGGGGGATGTGTTTGGTGCATAGGCTTGCAGGGCAACGCAGGGACCTTTGCAGGATGCTTCAGTGAGGATGTGCACTTATGCTGAGGCTGTAGTCAGCTGAGCACAGGTGATCACTGAGCCAGCAATAAGCATCACAGTGCCACTGCATCTCCCTGTGATTTGATGTCCACATTAGCCACATTGAATGACAAGCAATGCCTGATGTGTCCAGCTACAGGGTCAGTAAATGGCCCTGGTGATCTTGTAGATCCACCAGGCAGCAAGTCTTGGCTTGTAAGGAAAGCTGGGTTGGGAGCTCACATTTAACATTAGAGTTTGACAAGGCTGAATGCTGTATTTAGCCTCAATTTTGGCTATTTAAGAAAACTTTTACAGTACTGTAGCTCCATTAGCTTCAGTAATATTACTTCAAACTTCTTTTGAGCTAAAGGAGGAAAAGCACTCTATAATTTCTTGTAAGCTGAGAATCAGCTGGAGACCTGTATTTGCTCATTTCCTTTTCTGTACTATACAATTATCTGAAAAAAAGGTCCTGTATTTTGCAGTCTAAATTACACCTTTAGCCATAACTCTGTACAGGTAACATGACTCTAATGTGGAGAGTATTTCTTTTGAACAAAAGAAAACAGCTTAGTCTAACTGTCATCAGAGTAGGAAAAAGAAGTAATTGGTGTTTATTATGTCACTAAAGTATATAGCACACGTGACTCTGAATACATATGTGATTTGCAGAGTAACACTATGTAGATAAAAGTATCATTTCTACATGATATTTTTCAAACAGAACTGTACCTTCCAACCCTGATTGTTGTTTGTTCCTTCAGGCAGAAACTACAATTACTCTACAGTTTGTACTAATATCCTGAGGCCTCAACTGTTCCTGAGTGTTACCACACTATAAATATCATTAATAATGTTTCACAAAAGGACAAGTTCTGCTCACTCTATTCATGTAGGCCACTTTACACTCACTTCCAAAGAACTCAGTCAGACTAGGCCTGGATGGATGTGTGAGGTTTGGAAGGAAGCAGCTGAGCTTTGCTGTATCCATTCACTACTGCTGGCCTTCCTTGTGATTTGGAGATCTCTAATGACCATACTTGACACATCCCAGTAATTCCAGACTCACACTATGTTAGTTTGGGTAACCAACCTTCTGCCTCCCCCTTCTTGGATTTGCTGAATCCAAGATGCATGAATGTGCCTTCCCAAGCACCTTCCCTGAAAGAACTCATCATCTCCCAAGGCCACTCTCCCACTGCCACTGCCATCAGGGCTCTGCTGCATTAGGCACTGCGCACACACCCCAGGAGATGAATCCTGCCGGCTCTTCTGACTAGACTCATGTGGTCCTGAAGCAGACCAGCTTTTCAGGGGCCAAGGAACTTTTATTATGAGCTTGGTCCATGATATGAATTCACATCTTGGAGCAGTACAGCTGCTGTGTGGCACTCAGTTTCTGCAGCAGACAGATTAGCATGCACATATTCCAGAGCCACAAATCTGGATGGGAAAAGAAAACAAAGTAATGATAGTGGGGGTAGGGGTCATCATTCCCACTCTGACTACTACCAAAAGAGATTGCAATAAGGACTTTTGTTTTTTCTTGCATTTAAGTCACACTGAAAGTTGGATCCATTTCACAAGTCTGATGCCAATCTGTCACCATTGACCACCACCATATACAGCAAAATACACACTTAAGGCAAGTAGGAGTAGGCTTCTTTATAAGTTACTGACAATAGCTGTAGTAAAAGAAGTTGTGTGGATTGTATAGTCTTGAATTCCATTTTACCAAACTAGCAGAAATCCCTTCCAGAATATTTGGCAGTTTCACAGTCATCCTCACATACAGAAAATAACTGATTCAGAAATATGAGATTTTTCCAAGAGATGAAAATCTCCACACTGTGCTGCTGCAATTATTCTCCCCCTCAAGAAAATAAATATATCTTGTCTACAAAACAATTAAAATATCTATAGAACTTTTTATTACACTATTCCTTACAGTTGTTTGTTTCTTTGTACACTGAAAATAAATAAACTGCAAGGAAATTAGGTGGAAAGGACCACAAAAATAAGAAAATACATACAATTATGTAACTTTACCTTAGGAGAAGACATGTTTAAATAACATACTGTTTACAAAAGCAAAGTAAATATTATAACTAATATTTGAAAACTCCCACAGCGTGACTATGTTGTATGCCAAGAATACTAACCTCTACAAAAATAAACTTTAGCAGTGGATCCTGATTTTTCAGTGTTGCACCATGTGCTGCTCAGACTTTTGAAGCTGAAGGAAAAAGAGTCTGTGTAAAATAAAGCTGCTTCTGACTTCAATTAGCATTGAAGAATGTCTTAAAGTTTTCATAATTGTACATAATCTAGGCAGACCAGCAAATCAGTGGAAGTGAAGCAGACAGAAATGGTATGAAACTATGGAAAGAGGAACCGTGGCTCATGGGAACAGCAGCCATGATTACCCCTGCAGCAGCTGCTGAATAACCTGAAAGGTAATGTTTTCACAGCCTTGTCTGTGTTTGATCTCCCCCTCTGACAGCTTGGGATGAAGTTGGGTGGAGAGCTTGGGTATCTATTGTCCAGTTTAACCTTTGCATGTCACAGAGACAGGAACCCAGCCCTGCTTAGCACCTGAGCTTGACTGTCAGGGTAAACAATTGTTTAAAGACCAGCTGGGCACATGGAGCAGCAGATCCTGGCTCTCAGAATTAAAAAAAAGAGCAGAATACTACTACTAATGATGCACTTGGAGCAGCTCCCAGCACACCAATGTTAGAGGTTGGGAGTGTGTATAAGTTCTCTGTCTGCTGCTCTTTCAGGGTTTGTGGTGGAAGGTGACGGAATGAAAGTTACAAGCCTTTTTTTTCCCCAATTTTTAAACTAGGTAGGGAATAAAATGCTGGGCTTTCATTACCATCACTTTTCCTCCACTAGCAAGACTTGTCTGCAGAGATGTTTAATGTCAGTCTGCAGCGTGTCTGTGTTTTGCATCAGGATGCTTGAACACCACCCCTAGTCTGAGCAGGAGGACCTTTGAGGGTCCCCTCCACCCTCTATTACCATTTGCATCTGTGATGAAGTGTGGCATCACCCCTAACAAGCAGCCTCAGGTGGAAACAGGCACAGCTGCTGCCCATTTTGGGTGGGTCAGAAACCAGTTTCAAGAAACCAAGCCTGCAGGGTAAAAATGTAGAAGACTTCCTGGTGTAGGCTACAGGTGAGAAGGAGACTGAGGACTGGAAGAGCTAGAATATGCCAGAAGGGATGAGGAGACCCCAGGAAAAGGCTAAACACCTGGGCTTACAGATGATGCCAGGCACAGTCTGAACTGATCTTGCCACCAGGCAGGTTGTAACATAATAGTACTGTAGAGAGACACCAGCCCAGCACCTGCATTCAGAAAATACAAAATCACTCTGGCCTTATAGCAAAGAGGCTTAGCCAAGGAGGGCCTGGTAGGGGCTGAGGGCACCAGATAATCAAAACATGGTCTCTAATTAGCCGGATCAAAGTGATGTGAGCAACTACTTGACTAGAATCTTTCTCAGGTTGTAGTCAGTTTTGCAGTGTTGACCTGATCCTAAGGGGAAAAAGAAAAAGCGCATGATTATGAAAATCATAAATTTTTATCCTCCCTTAACAGCTGTATTTAAAATAAGCCTCTGTGACAGTCAGTTTCAAACCTGCCATCGTAATTTACCACGCTTCCCTAAGGCAGCAGCAGATGAATCTAAACAGTAGAGGGCTTGTGGTCCGTCCCCAGCCTGGCCACGCCAGTGCTGCGGGCAGACATCGCCGTGCCGGCAGCCCCTGAGTCACGAACCGCAGCTCCTCTCTGCTGGCACCGGAGCCCACCCGAGCGGCAGCCTGAGCCCGCACTCCCTCCTTCCCCGGCGCTGTCCCCATGTCCCCGCAGAGGCGCGCTGATGTCTCTCCGAGAGGCTTTAGCGCACAAAAGCAGGCGGGCCCCAAAGCTGCACATCTGCAGGCTGCTTTGGTGGAATACACAGATCTGCAGGGGAATATAGGATCACACGAGCAGCAAGCAGAGAGTCTCTCAGCTCTACACGTCAGCATTCCTAGCAGGAAATAAAGTCTGAAGGATGTGCCTCAGTGCTAAATACCCTGTCTGTGAGTGAGATTCTTGTTTGAGTCACACGTAGGTGGGCTGTAAAGAGAAGAACCATTATCGGTCCGGAACAGGGACATCCAGGAAAGCGGGCATTTGTAGCCCGAAGTTTCAGCTCACGGAGCCTCTTTTTCTCATTTTGCTTGTGTCGACTTTTAGCCAGCAACACACAAAAATTTCAAATTCTCGAGATTCAGGATCCTAGTGTTTTGTTCATATTAAAGCTTAAAATTTTCTGAAAAAAAAAAAAAGAATAAAGAAAAGGAAGCAGATTCCTCTCCTTTTCTTCCAAAACACGTGTAGCATTTTCAAGGATCACAGTTTTGACCTATCAGTGTATGTACAATCTTGAACTGAAAAGGAGTAATCTGAAGACAAAAGGAATGATCTACCTCTGCACAGAAGCTTCTCATCTGTTCCTATTCAAAGCACATTGATGTCCATCCTTGACCTAAAATCAAGTGGTACCTTTACTCCTTCAAAGCTGAACTAGTCTGTTTTGCCCCTCATTTTCTGTGGGGTTGTAGCCATGGCTGACAAGGATCAGGGTTCTCCTCCAGGACTGTAAATTTGATGATTTCCAGAGTTGATTTAAAGGCAACTGCAATTATGAAAATCAGAAATTATGACTGCCAACAATTTAAATTGAGAGAAAGGCTCTCCACTCAAGAAAACCTGAATGAAGACCATATGTAAGTCCTTAGCATTGACTGGCAAAACCACCAGTGGTTTTTTTTTGAGTGTTTGCCAGTTTCATGAAAGATACAATACATAACATTTCTGGGGTCTGCGGGAATCTCTAGTGATTCTTTACAGTTCAACTCATCATATACTGACATTTTCATCCTTAGTGTTTCAGCATTTAAAGCATTTAAAGTTTTTTCAAGCCAAAATGGTACAGTTTTTCAGGCTTCCCTTGTCATCTATTATCATGTATCTTTCAAAGACTAGAATAGATTTATACTCATTGATTCAGCTCTTCTCAAAGACAGGGCTAATAAATTGAACTTTCACACCTGCTACCTTTTCTTAGGGTTTGTTAGTCTCAAAATGAGGTGGGCTTTTTCTCTCTGAAAGAATTTAGGATTAATTTTTATTGCAGAGAGATCTCAGTTACTTGACAATACAATTAGGTAGAACAAAGTCTTTTTACAAATAGTTATGCTGAACAAAATATTAACAAAAGCAGTTTCCGTATTTCCTCACATTTTGATGTAGGGTTAGTGAAGAAAAAAAGGCAAAGAGGATCCATATTTATAACTCACCTATTAAAAGTGTTTGTTTTAACTCTGCATCCAAATCTCATCTTGTCTCTGTGATCTCCAACTTTTCAGGCAGACTGTACCTGAGGATTAGGTTCTGCCCTGTTCTGGAGAAACTTGGGAGTTTTCTTAACTTACGCATGTTTTAGGTTGCTATTAAGAGCTCTGATCAGCACATCAGGGAAATGGGGGGGTCAGGTTCTCCTTTCTTTTAAAACTTGTTTGTACAGATAAGCTGAGGCTGAATTTGCATTTAAACTAAACAAATTTCTTTAGCAAGTAATTTTCTTGGATGTAACTCTTTCCAAATGTTTCCACAGCTAGTTTTTTTTTAAGTGCCCATAAAGATGTCACCAGACAGGTAGCTTATTATTCACATTACAAATAAAAATCATACAATAGTTTTGAGTGAATTTTCTAAGGAGCATTTTGTGAAGGAGAATATGGGTATCATATTGTTGAAAGAGCTCCTATGAATCCTCAAAGCAGGGAGAATTTCTTCTTCTTTTTTGTTAAGTGTGCCTGCTGTAAATAAATGTTTGATGGTTTGTCTTGTGTGTTGAATGAAAAAGAGTTAATATGACCATCTAGTTAGGTACATGTGTTGAATACTTCATTAGCTAGTTTTCACAGCTAAAACCCTCCACGCCTTAAAGCATCTTTTTCTTCCCGGGCTGTGCAATAATCTTCAGTACTTGTTAGCCTGTATCATGAAAGCTTATCTTCTCAGCAAACAAGGCTTGAAGTTCTCTCTCCCTGGTAAAGTAGTTTAGCTCTGTGCCAAGCTGGAAAACTTCACCCTCCCCCAGGGGTAAATAAAATCCCTATAAGCAAGAGTTCAAGTTGAGCAAGTTCTTCACTAGTTACTCTTTCCATGAGTCACACACTTCTCTTTTGCAGAATCTGTCTAGCTCCTTGTCTCAGTGATATAAAATCAGCATAATCTAAATTACCCTTCATAGCTGAAAGCAACATTAACCCCTAATACTAATAAGAATAAAAACCCTCTGTCTTAAAAACCCAAAATTTCTTCTCCTTTCCTTCTGCAGTTTTTTTCACTCTTATTCTTTGTGCTGTTTTTCCTAGGTCTGGCTCTCTAATCAAAACAACATGCTTACCTTCTCACATTGATTATTTCTAAAGCAGCCACTCATCTTCTTAATGTTTTTCAGTCAGGGAGATGCTCTTCTTTCCTTGTACCTGGTTTCAAGGGCTAGCACAGCCTGTTAAAGTCCACTTCTAGTTAGAATAAAGATTCTTATATTGACTCTTGTAATGCTCTGAGCGTACCATCTGATCCTATAATCAACTAGTCTTGCACAGTCTTAACAATTGCCTTAACAATTATATAAAAGCATTGTTTCCACAGTCTAATTCCTGCAAGAACTATAAATAAGAAAATGTTTTTACTTTTGTGACTTACTAAACCAGAAACACTGTGTCAGGGAATAACCAATTTTATCCAAAGAGGGACATACAGTACAGTGATTAGCATCTTCCAGGGCTAGGTGTTATGTTAGGAGGTACATGAGAAACCTTTCTTCAAAAGTAAGAAAGTAACATTCAAAGTAACAAAGAATGCTTAAACTGAAAATATGGGTGAGAAACCACGAGTTAGTTTTCACTGTAGTGCTGAATCCTCATATTTCCAGCCCATCTGAAATACTATGCATAGAAAGCAGAGCAGTCCCAAGGGGGACCTTTGATTTTTATTGGGTATTTTGGTGATATGTGCACAAAGATTTGTGTATTGTCAAGAGAATCTTGTCAAAGATAATAATCCCACTGATCTGCTTGGAATGTTCTCACAGTTTCATTTTCCAGGATATTTCCAGAAGTGTAGCTGGTGATGTCCAGGCATTGTGAAAAATGAATGATATTTTCCTGACCGTCAGTTGTGGGTTAAGCCACTAGGTAGCCTTTTGAATCCAAAAGGAGTTACACCAATATTCTGGCTGCAGAAACCTGTAATTTAAAGATGTTTAAAGTCACAGGATTATGAGCATACTGAAGTAACAGAAACTATGGCACAAAACACCTTCAACTGCAGGCAATTAATTATTCTGTATTTATCTCTTTGCTTTACTAGGTCTTTTTTCCACCTATATGTTTTATGGTATACAAGAATAAATTCATTTGGATTTTTATATAAGACATGCTAATGTACTTAGATGAAAAATCAAAGCCTCATAACAGGTTTTGCTTTGTTTTAAAAGTACAATGGTGTGAAAGCCAAGCACATGGTTTAGGTTCCCTTTTTTCACTTTAGAATGTTGTTTGGCTTTTCCAAACCACATACATAAATATGACTGTATAACCTAGAGATAGGAAAGCACTTGTTTAAACATGTGCATGCCCACAGCACCACAATTTACAGAAACTCAGAGCTGACAGAAATTTGGGGTTGCACCACACATACTGAACAATTGCTCTAATGTTCGAAATACAATGGCTACACTGTTTTGTTTCCAAGTTCTTTAGGAAAAATCAGTACAAATTTTTTTGGTGCCATAGTACTTCTCTAGATACCATAGAAAAGTATTCAGTGTATTATTTCTCAATTATCTGTTACTTATTATACTCTAAAAATGTTCAAATTAAAGCTTAGGCACCACTAACTGGCACTTAGGGAAAAATATTTGAAATTCAGTGGAAATGCTGTAGTAGCCTGTGGATTCAGAAGTGGCAGGTGGAACACAAACAAATAAAAAAGGCTAAGAAAAATCTCTAAGTTATATATACCAGTTTCATTGTTATATGCCAGCAAGTCAACCAAGCACTTTGTTTTATGAGGTGTTACAGAGTCAGAGGAAAAGGGGTTAGGGGACTGTAGCAGAAAGTAACAGTGCACGGTAGTGGAGAAAACCCCCACATTTGTCCCTGTTCAAAGCCAATTCCCTGTGCTGGTTGCAGTTGTGATACACACTGTATAAACATGCACAGCCTGGTGCTCCTCAGCTCAGAGAATTTCACTTGGAAAACTCCATGTTTTCCCAGCTTGGCCTCACAGGTTTCCCCTCCATCACTCACATGGATCATGGTCCAGTCACTTTTGCATATGGCCACTTTCAGTGAGCAGCTGTGAGGCAGAAAAATTTTGGTGGCATGTTCATTCCAAGCTTATTTTTTGATGGCAAGTCATGCTTCTGCTTTGCTGGTCTCCCAAACTGATTTTGTCATCCCGACTCAAGGAAAGCGCCTGTGTGGGACAATGGCACTGAGCACACAGCTGCCAGTAGATATGATAGGATGTACTCACCTGTCAGGAAATCTCTGTGAGGCTCTAAGAGAAAGAAAAGGTTCTTAACTGTCCAAAATTACATTTTTTTGAAAGAGACACAGAAAAAATGTGAGCCAAAAAGTGATCTTTTCAGTCTTGGTCTCTGCTGCATTTGACTCAGGTAGACAGAAATTTTGATGGAGTTTCAGGAATGATAAAGCAATTTTTTTTTCTTGTACTTCAGCAGCTCTCAGCAAACAAGTCAACTTATCTGGGTTTAATCTGACACTGCTGTGGCTCATTGTATCAGGTTCATTTGTAACATCGTCTAGTTCTATTAAGCAGCTAATAATACTCACACCTATACAACACTTTTCATTTATAGACTTCAACACACTGGCACAGCTGTACCCCCATTTTACACAGGGGAAAAGTCAAGGAAAGCAAGGCCAACACTAGACTTTCTAATGCACACAGCAGTTTGGGTGGCAAAAGGATGTCGGATATTACTTGTTTTTTTCCCTGGTGTGCTGGAAAAGGGTTTAATTAGGCACAGTGGACTTCAAGTGTGCAGCTATTTACGGGGCTGAAGGCCCAACAGGGTTCCCGTGTCTCGCAGGCACAGCTGGTTGTGTTTTGGGGGCAGGGGCTCGGCCTGAAGTGTGAAAGCCCCCTACTGCCACAGCCCCGGGCACAGAACAGCTGCTGCACCCAACCACAGCCTGCTCCCACCTTCCAAGGACAAGCAGAAACACAGAGGGGAGAGACACGCAGCCTCGGAAATGTTGGTGGCATGGGATCAGAGGGAACGTGAGGGGGAGACTGTGAAAGGAGAAGGGGATCCGCAGAAACTTCCAGGACAGTGTGAGAAAATACATTCAGGGAAGAAGAGGTGGGACATGCTGCACCTCGTACACCTAAGTTTTGATCCAGCAAAGAACATAAGCATTGCTTAGATGTCCTTTTAAATTCAAGGAGCTGGAATACAAAGATGCCTGAGCTTAGCAGTCTTAACACTTTTTGACTCTTATGTGTCTCTTTTGCTGCCCTGTGCTGGAAACATTAGCAGAATTATAGTCCAGTTCTCCTGAGTGCCATGCCCAGGTAAATGGAGGCTTAACAGGACAGGAAGCCAGTCCCTTTCATGACACAAGAACAAGATGGACCATAAAGCAAGATCCCAGGGTGAGACTGCCAGCAGTGCAGTCCTTATTGTTAGGAGCAACCCAATCAGCCCTGGGGCACAGGCATACCGATGTTATTTTCATAGCCTCACTTGCATTGCTCCACCACTTCTTTGTGAAGCTGACACTCTCTTTTAATTTTCAGCCTCCATTTATGCACCACCACTTTATACTGACTCTCTGCTTTCTATGTGAAAATTTTCTTTCCACCTTAGCAAAGTTCAGGCTTTTCCTGACTGGATAACATGTACGTCATGTTATCTGCAAGTCTATTCACTTACAGATTAATAACAACTTATTCACTTCACTTACAGATTAATAACAACTTCTGTGTTTATATAGGACTTTATATCCAATGTACTCCCTAATACCTTGTAATTGTTAATATAAATGTCTTTTACGGAGGTGTAGACAATGGTCTTGTCTTAAACCACTAAAAAAGGTGTGATGTTTAAGAATTATTAACTAGGCTAATAAATTTATCAGTTAAATAACTAAGCTTTAGCCTTAAAAAACATTTAAATAACATAGCCTTAACAAACTATTTAAATAATGTGGAATTAAGACTTTTATAATTAGATATATTAGAGAAAACACACTTCAATAACATTTTAGAAAACACCAAATATTAGAATGTTTAGTCTGACGGTGAAGCTTATCAATTTAAGAACTCATGAAATATTGGCATTCAATTACTTGACAATTAATCACGTCCTGGCTCATGTATTAAACATGAAATTCACACTGGACCCCTCTATTGAAAACAAAATACTTTTTATGTGGTTTAAGGCATTTGTACATTTACCAGTTAAACTGCCAGGTAAAAAAAAAAAAATAACAATGAGCAGAAGTCTCTAAGAACTCTAAGAATAAGCTATCAAGTGTCCAAATACTCAAAAAAATCATAATCTGACTCTTTCTAAAACAGTTTAAGAAAAGTCACAGCAGCTGTTAGGTTCTGATTTCTTTTCAAAATTAGATTATTAATTTAGATACAACTAGAAGGTAAATTTGGCTGTACCAGTTTAAGTATCAGTCTTCATATAATGCTATTGTTCCCCATTTTGCAACAATTCCCTAATTACAAAGAAATTCTAAGTTGCTGGAAGGCTGTGCCATCAGACAGCTGGCTCAGCCCATCAAAACTAGGATTTTCTTTTTAAAGTGAATATTGCCATTCATGGCCATGGGCTGCGTGCGGCTCTAACCCAGCTGTTCAGGATAACAAGGGAGCAGACAAAGGCATGTTTCACCCTTTCAAACCTTGCTGCACTGCTTCTGCTTAGCTTTTGCTTTGGGAAATGATGGGAGGGCACAAGCTTTTGGCTGGGGCAAGCCTTGGAAGCTGGATAAAGGGACACCCCAGGCTGGAACAGACACCTCTGAGGGCTCTCCGCCTTGCCAGGGCTGCTGTCCTCTGAACACTCACCTTAACCCCTTCTAAGCAGAGAGCAGCAAATCTCTACCTACTGGTTGGAAAGGGGAAAACCAAAACCAGGCTCTTCCAGCAGTTTGAATCTTTTGGTCATGTCTGAGTAAGTGATCGTACAGAAGTGTGCCGTGATACCTCTCTGTGCATGGGACGCGCACATGGGAGGCGTGCACAAACCCTAAAATTACAAGACTATAAATGTACTCCAGAGTCAACAGTAAGTGAAATGTTTTCAGAAAATCCTAAAGGGAAGAGTGGAAAAAAAGCAGACCAGTCCTCTGGGAACTCTGCTTTCCTAAGCCATAAAACTCTCAGTTTTCCCTGTCTGGAAAAGCTGTCCACAATGCTCAGAACAATATGCTTTTATTTTTAGCCTTTTACACCAAATAACCATGAGGAAAAAAAAATACCCAGTGTCAAACATTGTGAGTGGGCAAAAGTACCATCTTGTATTTAAGATAGATATGTTTTTAAAAGCTGGAGTTTGAGACATGAAATTGATATTGTTCAACAAAGTTTACAAGTAAATTTAATATTTCAGGAACATGTTTATGTCCTTAACTGAACCATGTTTTCAAACTGCTTTAGTTTTTTATGCTATGTGTAAAAAATATTTCATGTTCTTCACTTTGAAATTCACAAAAATTTAGAATCTTAAACAATCCTGAAAAATGGACGTGCCAAATGTGTTGTTAATAAACCAAAAAATTTTATTTTATTGAATAAAATGGCTTGAAATCAAGCCAAACTTCCAAAATGGAAAGGAAGATACATTTTTCTTTTTCTGAAGGCATCCAACAGTGCAGGAATGCTTTGTTGAAAATCTAAAGATGGACAAATAATCAAAAACTTGGTGAAGCATGGAGCAGCAGACTGTATTAATTAAACCACAATTAACTTTGCGGCACTATTTGGTTTTGCATGGCTGCGCAGTATATTCATGCATATTGTATCTAATCCTGCTATCACCAGATAGACAAAACTCCAGACACCAGGAATTTGGTTTGGCTAAGTCAAGCACAGTGACTTTTTTCAGATGCTGATATCTATTTCTTAAAAAGAAGCATTGTTACTTTTCCCTGTATATTCTACAGTCCAACTCAGCTGAGGCTCAGTTGCGTGGGTGTGCTCAAGGCAAACCTTCAGACAACACCCAGATATTGCAGAAATTTATAAAGATGTTAATGAGGCTTTGCCTGGATGTGTTGCTGTATCTGCAGCTGAACTGGGTCAGAGACTGAAGCTCCTGGGCACCCTCCCAGCTGCTCACTGTTGCTTGTTCTTTTTTTCACTGCCAGAGGTCACCCTCTTTTGAGATCTGCCTCTGTCACTGCATGCCTAGGTTGACACTGTGAAATTACATAATTGTCACTGTCATAACTACTTTGTCATTGGGACCTCTCAGTAGGTACTGACATTACAGATAGTGAAGAACAGAGTGAACTTGGTCAGTGGGCTTGCTGATACCTGCACCCACCAGTGTGGCTCAGGCTGCTGCAGGAGTTCAGAGTTTACAGCAGCAGAAAGTCACTGGAGGCACTTCTTACCTCGAGGGGCTGGCAAACCTCTCTGGGTACATGAGCTGCTCTTTGCACCCCTCCTGGGACATGGAAACCTCTACTCCAGTTCACTGGGCTAGTCTGTATTCTCAGCCTCTGCTGTGCCATAAATGCAGACTCTCTCAGATGACAATCAAAGGCAACCTTTTAATTTGGCACAGCACAGGATAGGTGTTAAGGAACAGATACAGATAGAGTGTCACTGCATTAACACCTGTGGCAGAGTTTCCCAGAAATCTAACAAACTGTAAAGGGAAGAGGTGATAAGAGGCAGGGTTGTTTTGGCAACCTGCCACCACAAACTGGTGTATGCTGAATGTATGTCACAGGCAGATCCTGTGCAAAGGTCACAGCAAGCTAAACATTACAAATCCTAAAAGGTCCTTGCACAATTAACATTTTAAAAATAATGTATATTATATAAACTGCTGTGATTAAAAGAGGCCAGGAACAGGGAATGGTAGCCTGCAGCCAGGATTGTGCTAATTAAAATATACAATAGAAATATTAATCAAGTGAACTTAAGGGTGGGAAGCAGGCAGGAGGAAGGGGGAAGACATGACATAATCCCCTTAGTGCTATGTGATATTCCAGTGCCCTGAAAAATGGGACAGGCAGACAGAAAGAGCAGTCCTGCCATCCTGGCTGGGAAAAGCTGTTTCTACCAAGGCAGGGGTTCTGCCTGGGCTCAAAATCCACATACAATGTGTCTGAGTGCCCACCAGTGCACATCACAGCTTGGGGTACTGCAGCCTGCAGTATCAGGAGCCCATGGAGGCCTTGAAAAGGATACTTTCCAAATGTAGCTTTAACAAGGAGTTTTGTTTTACTTTTTCCTACCTTGGTATTGCAGACTGATGGTTTGAAGTAAGCCCTGTCTTTAAGGGAAAATCTCATTGTGAGTAACCTCACACACTAAAGCTCTCCATTCCTGGGAGCATGGTTCAAAGATTTCCTGTAACCAGTGTTCCTATCTATATTTTTCAGGATACCCTAATGATAATATAGTCATCCTCCTCTTAGTCACAAGGCTGTATGGGAGATGGTATCTCTGGGTCTGAGGTGGGGGAGCATCTGCCAGCAGACTGCTTTAGCCAGGAACATCCTCTGGCACAGAGGGTGAGTCGGGAGCCTGCCAAGTACAGAGCACTACAAGTGAGTTTAGAGTGAAGCAATGAAGACTGTGCATGCTTCTGCCTTCGTTTGCTTGCTGCTATGGAGGATCATCCTTATGTTACAGCCCAGCTCCTGGCTTGTTTTGTTTAGACCTACCAGCTCAACTCAACTTCCTTTTCTGTCCTCAGCTGATCTTGCCGGTAAGCTGAGCACTTCTATTGAAAAATCCTTTTTGTCTCTATCCCCTCTTCCTCAGCACCACCCTTGAGTGTGGCTGTGAAATGCCTTAATTAAGGAATTTTAAGAATTAAGATTCTTTTTGTCCCTTGATTGTGACCTGACATCTTGATCAGCCCCTGATATTCAGGTTCCTGGGCATGCAGCACACAGCACCTTGGGGCTGGTTTTCCCTGGCAGGAGCCTGGGCAGCTGCCAACAGTAGTAATGAGGAAGAAGGATGGAGAATCTCAGCCAGATTCTGTCACATGAATACACAATCTTACAGTAATTAGGAACCTCACAGCAGCTTGGATATACACACACTTTACACTCTGCCCACTACTCACTTGCATACTGTATTTTTCTTAGCATTTTTTTTCCACTGATCATTTGAACAGTATTTTGGAGCAGCTCTCAGTACCAGCAGTAGGATAAATAGGGTAGTCCTGTTCCACTTTAATTGGTAGTTTGCAGCAAGGATAGTATTCAAATATCAGCTCTTACTATCGTAATTACATAAACTTTCTTGCACGCAAGCACCCAGTCAAAGGAATGCATATGCCCATACCAAAAGTTCTTTCAATACCTTTGCTGGCATCTGTTATATATTGCTTGAACAAAGAAAGAGAATGGATCTTTTCAGCCATCTAGCCATTCATACCTAAGGTCTTTGTTTCTGGGGCACAGGAATGAAGCTAGTCCCCAGGAAAGAAAAAAAAAAAGGTTAAAAAGACCTCAATGTAATCTTGTTTCCCTTCATGATTAACTGAAGTTGGGGAAAAAAGGGATCTCTTTCATGAGCCTTAGGTCGCTGGAAACATATTGGAGTCATGCTGCTCTGTCAGCTGAACAGCAGCTCCCAGTGTGACACGCTGCTAAAAGAGACAATGCTGCTCTTGGATACATGAGCAGATACCCAGGGGTGTATCCAGTGGGACGGCTATCAGATGTCTGCATGCAGTCCTGAGCAAATACTGCTGGAATACTGTCCTGGCCTAGTGCCTGCAGTTCAAAAGGGATGCTGATAAATTATAGTAACTTCAGAGAAAAGCCACAATAGTGTTTAGCATGGACATGACCAATCTTCCTTGTCCTAT
The DNA here is from genome assembly GCA_013399915.1 of Illadopsis cleaveri. Classification (NCBI taxonomy): domain Eukaryota; kingdom Metazoa; phylum Chordata; class Aves; order Passeriformes; family Timaliidae; genus Illadopsis; species Illadopsis cleaveri. Next base: position 308,894 of record VXBB01024947.1, read on the forward strand.
AAACTCTGTACCAAAATCATTCTTCGAACAAAAGCCAGCAAAGGGGAATTCCAGGAATAACAGAAGAAGACAAAATTGGTGCCCTAGGAATTCCACAGCTCACTGCATGGAAGCTGAAACACGGCCATGATAGAAGATGGGTTGGTCACTCACCTTTTCCATAACCATGCCACAGTCCTGGCATGAGTTGCACCTTAACATTTCCATTTCATGTAGCTGGAGCACTGCTAATCAGTTATCTGGAAAATAAACATCATCTTTGAGAAAGCCCATTATTACAACTATTTAACTCATCAAAAGGAGGTTAAGGACTGAGTTCAGAGTCTGATACATAAATAAGACTTTGCTAACAACTGTTTCAATTCAGTAGAGGAGAAGGACTCTGAAGGTTGAATATGAATAGTGTCTTCATTTCTTAAGGTGAAAAAACTATTTTTGAATGTAATATAGCATTTGAAATTTTGATAAAAAGTTCAAAACAGCCATAACCTCATTTTCATTTTATTTCTTAAAGCTATTATCCTCTTCACAACCCCGTGAGCAAGTATTGCTTATTCACATGGTAAATGGCTGTAGCTGTATAACTAAGAGAAATCTCATTTAAAATATTGTTTTCTTAATCCTACATTGAAAAGAACAAATAAAATGTTCATGCCCATTTCTAACTTTCTACTTTGGAAATATCAATTAATGACATAGAAATTAATTAAACTAGAATAAAACCCCCATACCCTAAACTCTAAGCAGTCCAGCTACTCTGGCAGCCTGTGTCTTTTCTGATGGCAGCACACAGCTACTGATAGTACAAACCAACCAGCAAATTGTGCAGGGCCTTCAGATTTACTACAGAAAAAATCCAACCATTCAGAAGCCTTTGGCCAGGATGACTGACCCCTGCTAGGAGATTTAAAATGTCACAGTGGATTAAGGCACAGAGTGATTCTTTTGCAGTCCAGAGGTATGCAGAAGAGCTACTAGGAGATGAAGAAAAGCAGGAGATTCTGGGAAGCCAACACTTGCAATTACAAACTCTTAAATAACATTAAATGTATTTTTATGAAACAGCACAATCCCTCTTCTTTGGCTTCCCTGAGAACAGGCTAATAGGAATGACATGACAATGATAAGTGCTTCAGCAGCCATTATTGTGGCTAGTGGGGTTTTAAAACAACAACAGAATTATTGTATGTTCCTATTAAATCCTCTTTGTCACCATTGGTAGAATTGATCGAGTGCTCTTCAGCGAATAAACACATTGGTGAATGACTCTTTTTCTTGGTCAGCTGTTGTGTTGACAGGACTCTTTTATCCCTTGAGTGGCAGATGGTATGTGTGGCTGCTGGGAGGCAGCAGACAGAAAGTCAAGTCCAGGGCTTAGGGAACAGGCTAAGAAATGCCAGTGGAAGCTTGTGCAATGTGCAAGAATCAGCCAGATTCAGAAGGGAAGGAGAAGCCCTGTCTAGTGTCTATTGAAACTGATTTGGGATAGCCATTGGGATTACCTTCCTGATGACATAGATGACAGTTGCTTTTGAGGATGCCATAGTGATTTCAAATGTTTGATTTCCCCAGCAGTTTCAGAATCTTAACCTCCAGGAAATCAGATGCTGCTGAAATACCTTGCCACAGAGGACACCGCCAACACAACAGCAAAGGGAAATGCCACTTTTTCACATGCAAACCTATTAGAGGAAAAGTGATTAGAAGAGTCTTCGTCTAAATTTAAATGTTGCATAACATAACTGTCTTGTAAGTCCAAATGTTTGGGTATTTTTAGCACCACTCTACCAAATCCAGAGGAGGCACTGAAACCAGTAAATCAACCTATGCTTGCTTTCTCTACCTCAACACGCCACATCCAGCATGCCTGTGGTTTCCAGTGATCAGAGAAAGTGCAGCCTGTGAAATGAAGCAGGTATTTTTTCCTCCACAGCAACATTTTGTTTCCCATTTCTCCCTAAGGCACTGTCCTGCCTCTGGCAGTGCACCCAGCACCATCCCTACTCTCACACTCTCACACACCAGCTGGGCAGGGAGAGTCGTTGCAATGAATTTTGCAGCTACTCTCTGTGTGCACCCGTCAGTGTCACTGACCACATTCCTGGGACCTGACACACACTGGAATACCTCTCCTACGCATTTTTCTCCTCCAGTTTTGGCTCATTCCAGTGGTTTTTTTAGAAAAACAATCAAACTAATGGTCGTATTACTTTAAAATGTAAAGCAGACATTTTGGCCCCTCAGCAAAACATCTTTAGAGTGAAGTACTGTAGAGATGTACAGAAGATATTTTGACCACCAGAGGGGGCCTGTATTGTCCTAAATTTAAAGTAAAACCAGAAAAGCATGTTTTAGGAGAGAAAGAAAACAGCAAGTATGTATTTGTACCAGGGTAGCACCTACAGGCATGGAGTAATAATCCATTCATTCCCTGAGATGAAGGGAAAACAAGTTTGTGTGGGATGAGCAGGGAGTGCTATCTGGTATCCACTCCATCAGCTGTATTCAGAAGGTATCCTACAGAGGAAATTATTGAGGAATAATACGAGTTTTTCTGTGAATCTATATGTGAAATGCAATGAGATTATTTTGGCTGTTGCTTCCAACTGCTGCCTCCCCCATGTGCATTTCAGTAAAAATAATGCTGTAGATGAAAGTAAAGTTTTCAAGGCTCTTATCATATGTCATGGTATTAATAGCTCTGTCAACTTCAAATGGGACATTTTAAAAACATCAATATTTTATTAATATTTTGCATAGATCNGCTGTAGATGAAAGTAAAGTTTTCAAGGCTCTTATCATATGTCATGGTATTAATAGCTCTGTCTTAACTTCAAATGGGACATTTTAAAAACATCAATATTTTATGAATATTTTGCATAGATCTAGGACAGGTATCCCAGTTAAAGTACAAAGAACAGACTTCAGAAATACAGTTTTCAGTTAATACTTCTAACTATAGTGAGAAATCCTACCACAAAATTTAACATGTAAGATTGGAAAAACCTAAAAAAAGGTTTTTTCACCCTAAGAAAATGTACTGATCTACAACTGAGAGATACCATTTTCCAGTACCTACTTAGTTATTGAACTGTATATCTCAAAATACTTGTTTTCCCTTTGTCTGCACTTTGCTTTTTTTATCTGTGTAGAATGAATACAAACCATGTGTAATGCCATAACCCATGCTTGCAGTCTAAAGCAACTTTCAAAATGCATTCATATATCACCATACTAATAACTAGGCAGCGGAAATTCTAATCCAGCATTTAACACAAAAAAATCCTGTTTATGTTCTGTGACTTTTACAGCAGACCATCTATACAAAACCACGGCATTAACACTACCACAAAAAATTTAAAAGATGGGAAAGTTTCTGCTGTTTGAATAGCAATTGACAATCTTTCATGTTTTTGCTTGGAAACATTGTTCAAAGGAAACAAATCTTCCAGCTGAAAGCCTCATTCCTAGAGTCATCCAATAACACATAAATAGGACCACTTAGACACAGCATTTGTCCCACACTCTAACTTATTCATCTATTTGTAGCGGATATGAGAGCTTGTGGGTGGCCTGACATGGTCCTCATTCAATTTTATTTAATTACTCACTTGATTTCACTTGAAAGAACTATTAAAATGGCATCTTAATTGCTCAGTATTATCCAGAATCTTTTTCAAAGCCAATAACTGTCAGGGATTAAAAATGATGTCACTTTTCTGAATTCCCTATTCAGAGGGGAAAAGGAAAAAAAAATCTCCATCCAAGCCAAAATAAATGCATAAAAATACACAGCCCTTGAGGAGGGGGCCTACTCTTTCCCTCCCCCTATGCTTCACTTCTGCTGTGAGCAAGATTTGGGGAAAGCAGAGGAAGCACTACAGCCATGAAGGTTTAGGCAGGAGGGGAAAGTCACGTTTGGATTGTCAGATCCTGGATGATGGGGTTTCACAGCCACAGCCCACTCCACCCCCCAAACACAGAACACTGCCATCCTGGGGTAGATGAAAGGTCCATCCAGCCCAATATCCTGCCTTTGACAGCAGACAAAGGCAGATGCTTAGGAAAAGAATATAAGAACAGGGTGCATGCAGAGTGATTCCCTTTCCACACACCCTCCTCTCTTAATATCCTCTGTGTTTCCGACAATCAGGAGTTTAGGGATTTCCTGAGCCAGATGTTGCATCTGGACCACTGTTTTTAATAATCAAATAGAGACCCTCTTCTACAGGGGCTTGGCTGTAACTGCAGCCAGCCTGACACAGTAGCAGCCACAGTGAGTGGCTGTACTGCTTCCCTGAATCTACAGAACACTTCTTCCGGTTTCTGACCTTCATATATAAAAATGCTATAAATTCAGGATTAGCTCTAAGAAGAATTCATGGCCATTGGACTTTATAATGATAGATTATGTCATCAGTAATTAGTCTTATTAAGAAATCTACTAGTTGAGTGGAAAGTCCTGTTTTTACATGCACAAACACATAATCTACATCTGCAAGCAGGTGTTAACTGCAAGGCATATGGAACCTACCCCTTAAATATCTTAAATATCTTATGTATCTTACAAATATCCAGGTTGGATATTTGATTCAAGTTTACTTCAATCTATCTGGGAACTGGAAGACTAGAAAAAAATAAAATAGAGAAATGCTGGTATAGCAGCATGGGGCACTAGTGCATTGGGCCATGACTTCCCTTGAAGTGCTGCAGATTCCTCGTATAGCAGACATCACATAATGGCTATGAGGACCAGCTCTCACAGATCTAGAAATTTAGGTTTTACCTTTGTAGGAGGGAGGAAGGCAACAGAGAATACCACCTTCTTTTTTGTGCTTTATGTCCATGCATAGCCTTGTATTTTATTTGTTTAATCAACCAATTTGAAAGAAAAAGTGTCTTTTATTGCTGCTTTAAATAAAATCATCTCCCTTTCTTCTCCTGACCAAATGCCACACACTTAAAAAAAACCTCACTTATTTTTATGGAGTTAACTCAAAAATAACTGAACTCTGGAACCTGGCATGCAAATAGTTCTAATCTTAGTGTATGCACATGTTCAAGCTTGAAAACAAACTGAGTAAGATAAAAATAAAGGTATTGGCAATTCTGAATATGGCTGCTTGGCATCTGTTAAGACCTTTAGAATGTCCTGATTTAACTCCCCCATATTTTGTGACTTGAGACAGATACACCTGCCTGATGCTCAGATGGCTCTGCAGAGGCAGTGGACAATGAAGGACAGCGATGCCTCACAGTTATCGTAGCCAAACCTTGAGGATGGTGAGGGAAAAGAAAGAAGAAATTGCCTAGGCACAGACACACTGGAGAGTGCTTTCTTCCAAATGCTTCTGTTGCATTTTGCTACTTTAAGCTCTGCAGTTGACTCTTTGGACTTGACTCTAAGCAGTTCCAGTCACTCAGTGTATCACAATATACATCAAACTGGTCATACCACATTCCATTCCAGTGAAACAAGAGCATCACTGACTAATTTTACGATAATTCAGCTCCTGATTCATCACTGTTTAGTTACATGTTCACCTTCAAGGAAGAACGAACTCATACCCAAATGGCTTACTTAGTTGGAGTTTAGTTTGAAGTTTACCTGCTCCAAAAGCCATAAACCCTAATGCCCCTCAACTGGAGTTTCCAGTATTTTGAAGCTGCCTAAAAGGGAGACTCAAAATTGAGACATTCCCCCAACATCAGGGTCAGACATTCCATTAGGTAGGGATGTGCAGGTCTTCTCTATTTCTTTCTTTCTCAGCAGCTTTGGAGAAGTCAAATATCTTCAAGGAACTGGGACCCTCTCAAAACACTTGCTGTTTCATGGAGGATTGTAGGCAGGCAGTGGAAATAATGCTCACTATCTTTCAATCTCCATCCCTTCTTCTTCTGCCCTTCTGCTCAAACTTTTCTGCACTCTCTTCACAACCACCAGTTCTGCCATCCCTGTGCAGCAAGAGAATCTGTCTGTAGGGCTGGAAAGGGAAGACAGTGCAGATGGAGAAACCAAAATCATCGTCTTCTGTGGACCTCCTTCAATTAACAATGCAAGAAACATCTTGCCCATCACCTTTAGCAAGTTTATTACTTTCAAATGCTTTTAACCGATCTCCACGTTGTCAGTAAATTCTTTTAAAATCGTGAGAATTTGAGAATATATCTGCTATATAAAGAGAAATTGTCACAGACTTTACACACTCACACAGCAAGTTAGGATTGCCAGAAATCCCCACCTGCACGACCCAGCCAGTGACTCCTGTTGGAGTCACTGTGTTACCTCAAATGCATGGCACTCAGGAAGTGTCCAGCCTGAACCCTGCTATACTCATGCTGGGCTTAAAGTTAAACATTAACTTACTGAAAAGAAGGGAATGGGCAGTTCTGGGAACCAGGGAGACACACACATATAAGTAAAATAGGTATTGACAATCTTCAGAGCTCCTGAGATGCAATGAATCATCCACCTGGAAAGTCTTTTCTATCATATGAGAAAGTGCATTTAAATGATTATCTGAATTTTCTGACCATGAAGCATGGACTTCTCTCAAAAAGATACAAATACTGAAAAATTTCAAAGTATGTTTTAACTCTAAGTTGGATTTGTCATAAAGAAACATGTCTGGTTTATAAATTAGAACTTGTCTTTTCCTTAGGCATGAGTTAAAAACAGAAGAAATGGATCAGTTTCCTCTGTGCTTAGGTATGTGTATACATGGACACACCTACATACAAGAACGGCAGTCATAACACATTTTATCATTTAAAAAACATGCTCCTCTGGGAAAATAACGCCAAAAGTGGCTTTTCTCATGTCATTAATTAGAACTCAAGTGGTTTCCAGTTTTGACATAGCTCTCCAGAAGTGAATGCTTCCACCTGTGACTTACCTGATTTACGTTCCATGTCACTTGAAATTCAAGGAGTCATTCATCTTTACATCACCTACTGGCATGGGCTGACTGCAGACTTGTACTCCTGAAAGCTTGCACCACTCCCAGCTGTCTCAAGAAGTGTTTTCTGGAATGCAGCAATAACAATTCATTTCAAACAAGACAGTCCAGCAGCTGGAGTTACACTGTAACCAGAACTGTCAGTGGAAGCAGCATATTTTCCAACTAAGAAACTGCTGATCATTTCAGGCCTATACAAAATAAGGGAGAAAAAACAATCCCAGCTAATTAAAAACTTGCCTTGCAATATTAAGCTAAAGATTTTTTTTAAAAATTGTTTTTTTTCCCATTTGTTGCTTGCCAGATGTTAACAGGATTGCAGCACATTTGCAGAGCTCATGCAGATTTTTGGCTGCAAGGTTTACAAGAGACATATAAAATGCATCTCCTAGCCTCTGATACAATTTATTATTTTTAACTAGCCCAACTGAAAGCACTAAAATTCCCTGCTCAGCACTTGAGGAATGAGCATCTGACAAGGAATGCAGTACAATCGCCCCCAAATAACTTTGCCCTGACCCACCAAACACAGGGATAAAACAAATGAGATGGTTCTTGCCCCTCCTTCTTTTCTGAGAAGTCAGCATTCTCCACTGAAAATAAACCAGTGTCACTAAGTGACAATTCTGGAATTCTCCTTGGGAGTTAAGTCCCAGCTGAGACACTAAATCACTTCATGAGAATGTGTCCTATTGCAAAACATTTGTATCAGGGTCCAGTTGCACTATCCTTGGGTGCATTCCTTTTTAAATAAAATTGACATTTTATTCCACTTAAGCACATCATAAAATTGCCACCAAATAATACTTCATGTGGTAGTTCTGTAATAATCAAAGAGAGATACTCCAGGCACTTTATTCTAAATGTTAGTCCTAATCCTCCAGGCAAATACTAACAGATAGTAGCAATTTGGGTATTCACTGGAGCGTAAAAAATGAACTTTTTAAAATACCGAATGCTTAAAAGCAAACAAACAAACAAACACAATAGTTTGCTTGTCAGAACACAAACAACTTCCCCACAAAACATCTGAGAAAGAATGAAAAGGCAGAAGTTTGGACAAATACAGTTTAGTAATTGTGTGCGAGTCTCTGCCTGCAGTGAGAAATTTTGATGCTTTCCTCTTTTTTACTGACATGACTGCTGCTGCACCAAAGGATCAACAAAGGAAGCAATAATGTATACAAGAGGAGATAGATTCAGCAAACTGAAAAGCATTCCCTGTTTTCCTGCTCGAGGATAGTGGATACAATAGCTGTCAGTAGACAGGTTAAACCAAAACTACTGAGAATCCAAAACTAGTGAAAAGCAACTGTAGAGACTAACATCTGCACTGTGACATGGCAAACACACACACAAAGCTGAGTTCCCCAAGTGAATGGCCCCATCTGCACTAGAGGGATGATGACACTATGCTTTGTGTGTTAACTTACCTTGTAAGAGGCAAAACCCTCCAATTTCAGTCACAGCCACATGGGTATAACTCAAATTTTACTTGTCACCTGAACTTTGCCAAACTTCCCCTGAAAATGGAAGAATGCATTGTCTTGGAATCATTAAACAATTTTAATATGTCCTTTTCTAATTAAGTGGTTGAAAACAAACAAGCAGACTGACCCACACACTCAAGACTCTTAATTTCCTCCTTTTTCATTACATTCCCTTTCTTCCCTACTTTCAAATGATGGAACTGCATAATTTCATCTTTCCTTTTTGGAATGGAATGCTTGAGGGCAGCAGGAAAAGCTGCTGCCCACCTCATCACATTTAGACCCTGGACAGCAGGACACCCCAGCTAACACATCCTGGGAGTTGCTGCCGAAGTCCGGGCAGTGACCAGGGCTGCCCAAAGGGACCAGCCTGTTAGGACAGCTATCAAGCCCAGCATGACTTGATCTGGTCTCTTCAGAGCCACGTGTCCCATGGCATCCTGCAGCCGTCCTGGCTCTCAGAGAGGCTTTTACCCGTGAACCTGAGGGAACAGGGACATCAGATGCCCATGGAGGGCTGCACTGATACACACTTCCTGCCATGTTTCTACTGGGAGCACTGGCCAAGGAGGCCAGATGCAAGCTCAGGCTTTTTCTCAGGTTAGAGGAAAGTCAATCCATGTACAGTAAGTGCAGGAGAGAGCTTACCTGTGCCTAAGTGCCCAGGGCAGTCATTTGGGAGGAGAGGTCTGGTCTTGGTATCTGTGCCAGAGACCATTTGTAGCTTCTTGTTAATAAATAACAGACATATACATATACACACATATATCCACTCAACTATCTGAGCTTTGGTCTAATATCTGCTGAGGGCAGATACCCTCAGCTTAGTGTGAGAAGTGGCATATGGTCCCAATGAGCACTATTTGAGGCAGCTGAATCCATGTTTGTACTGGCCTGATCCAACTGGATCATGTTAAAAGTGCTCAGCTTGCTGATTGCACTGGGGCCCTTCTGAGGGCTGCAGGACCACGCCAAGCACTGTCAGAAAAGTAAGTGCTTCTGAGGCTCCAACCAGAGTGTGCAGAATAGAAATCCAGACTCTTCAACAAGAGATGGACGTTATGACTAAAGGACCAGGAGGAGCAAAGTGCAGGCTTTGTGGCTTTGTATTCTGGTATTTCCAGTTTGATCACCTATGCCCTGCATGGGGCTGAACCTGAAGCTCTAAGTTCACAGTAAATCTTGCATGTGTTACCAGATAGGAACGCTTATCTATCAAAGCCAACCATCTATCCTCATTGTTGCCAATACTTGTATCTGCATTATTCTGTAACCATATCTCCCCAAATTGTTCTCAAGGAGGAAATACTATAAAGCATTACATCTATGGAAAACCTCAAACAAATGGCAATTATTTGGTGAAGACTAATTGCTTTTCATGAGAGTATTTAAGAAAAAGGAAAAGGAATATGAGTACTTGGAGTTTGAGGGAAGAATGAGAGGGTGGTAAAGGATGTATCGAATTTGAATATTCTGTCTTTTGAAGACTGCCATTTCTCCTACTATTTATAATGTGGTTAAGTTCATGAACTTGCCTGACCACAGAAGACAGTAGGATTCAGCAAACACTGTTTACTAGTAAAAATTTACCTTCAGAGAAGCTTAGCAACAACTCTGCTAATGTTTGGTGAAAATCTGTGAAACCAAGCCTTTAGGGTACAGATTCAGCTTTTTCATCTGAAAAGTACCTTACATTCCTGTTTATAATAAAAACAGTACGAATTACAGAATCACAGAATCTTCTGAGCTGGAAGAGATCCACAAGGATTCATCAAGTCCAAATCTTGGCCCTGTACAGGACAGCCCCAAGAAGCACAACATGTAAATTAAAATGGCAAAGTACTAAAAACCAATCAATTGAAGGCTTCACAAAGAAAATATTAATGAATTCTGTGTGCTCAAAGTTTTTAACTGCAGTATTTGAAGATCATTGATGTCCTCTGATATCCTGAGATTCAAAATCAAAATGTCACTATAACTATCTCTTGAATAGCTTTCTGCCTTTTCCCTCTTTCTAGACAGAGAATTTTCACCAAAATTTGTTGCTTACCTAAGACTGCATATTTATGCTGACAAGAGAGATCAAGCATATTTTTCAAAATATATTTTCAGCCATGTAAGGTACAGAAGCATGGTAGTTACCTTTGTAACCCCAGCGAAAATGACAGACCATGTTTCTGGTGACAGAAGTGACCAGACATACTTGGTCTCTGTCAGCTCTCTCAGCTCTGGAAAAAAGAGACAAACAGTTGAACCACTGTTTTCCCTCTCCTTAGATGTAGCTCTTATGTGTCAGTGTGGTGGCTATGTTAAATCACAGTCTCTCATAGGATATTATCATTAAGGAGAGGCACACGGGAAACCAGTAATTGGTACTAAAACTTGATCTTTCACCTCTGTTGCTGGTAACTCAACTGATCCCCCATTTCCAGGCTTCATGAGATACTTCAGCTTTCGGAAAATGTCCATGCACTCTGAGCTTGTCACATACATTTTGGTGTTAATCTCATTTTGCTGAGCTGATACCCTCACCTCAGTGCAGGCACTGGTGTTCACATTATAAAGACAGATGCTTTAATGCTGGACACAATGACATAACAAGATCCCATGGCTACAAAAGAAATGTAGATAAGTTCAAATGGTAAAGCATGGAAATTTCTACTGTGAAGAAATAAAGCATTTACTTCTAGTTTGTGTCAATACTGAATTTTTTCACACCTGGCTCAAAGGCACAAACCAAGAACTGCAGGGTGAAATTCCATGGTTTGTCCTATAAGGAAAGCTGAAAGAGATTAATATTTATAACCTCTCCTGGCTTTCAAATCTACCAGTTCTTTGACCTGTGATCAGATTGCCAGCAAGTTTTTTGGAAGAGTTCTCCAACCTATTGTTTTCAGGCTATTAAAATTTTGTAATTTTGAAAACATGCTCCTGTTTTTTAGTATTTGCTCCACTTTTTATTTTCCAGACTTTTTTTTATTTTGGGGGCGGGG
>VXBB01024947.1:320421-457619 GCA_013399915.1 Illadopsis cleaveri
TAAAACCCCAACTTTCCCTAAAAGATCTGCTTAAACTACTACATGCTTTTGTCTACTTTGGATGCAACCCTGGGTTTTATGCATTCATTATAAGATAGTAAAGAATTTCTTACTACTGCTTAACTTTGATTTTGCTCTGAAAGGCAATTAAGTATCTTTTTTCAAAGATATTCAGGTGACTTATTTCAGCAATTAACAGATACTTCAAGGGGAGCATGTGTTAAACACCTCTGCAGGCATCGCTTACTGTGTTAAGGATTTACTCAATATTTGAAAAAATAGAATTCTATAGTTAATTTTACAAACAGTGAATCAGCTCCCTCTGACATGGGATATATACCATTCTGTATATACTGTTCAAAGCAGATAAACCATCTGAACTTATTTCCCCTTTGACTTCCTGTAATCTAAAGAAGTAAATACACATCTTTTTTCATCACTTGTCCTTCATATGGGGAAGAGCAGAAGGTAAAGATCTGTCCTATGAAGGAATCTGCAGACAACTGACTTTACAGTGAACCCCTAAAATGCATAATTCATTTTCCAAACAAGATCCTGCCAAACCTGGAGAGTTTGTATCAAAAAACATCCTGATGTGATTTTATCCAGCAACCTCATATCATTACTATTCTTGGCCTAGTTTCCTAAGATATTGAAAAAGTGTAATCATGATATGTGTCTTCCCCTAATAACTTCTATGGACACAGCCAACTTCAATTGCCTTTTAAGAGGAACAGAGATGTCAAATGTATTCAGTTTCACAAGGTTGTTAAACTGAAACGAAGAGAAGCTCCACCAGAAAATGACAACCCTTTAAGACATCAGTGAATGCAAAACATTGTGGGAATCCTAAGTCTGGGACAGGTTCTGTTGGCATTTGCACTGTCAATCAGACAAGATCTACCCACAAGACAGAAAGTTATGTATCAGACCTCAGTAATGTTGCTGCCCACAAAACTGTTTTCTGTAGAGTGACTTTTAAAATCTTTAAAAGATCTTTAAATTTTTTTTTAAGACAAAAGTGTTCATGTAGTCCCAATCTGCTGCACACCAAATGGCTTCCTCCATCTGCCATCCAGGCTGCCTGCTAATTTCATAGAAAATATTGTCTCTGCCTCCTAGGAACCACTGCTGCCATTCCCTCTCCCCCATTTATTGAGGAGTGGAGTTCTACTGCTGTGAGGCACTTCAACCCAGAAGCCATTATCCCTATGTCACGTTCCGTGAGCAGGTCCCACAACTGGTCTCCAGCCCTGCCTCCTAAAAACAGCTGGACAGCTAATCACATGTGCCATAAAATCTCATGCAGTAACTTCACCACAATTATGTGTGCATTATTTCATTACATTGTTATAGCTTTGGTTTGCTGTTGGAATTGTGGGTCTCTACCTTCTTTTCTTGTAAGTGAAGTTCTCATCTGCAAGCTAAACATACAATTATGCTCTATCTATAAGAACTAAAAAGCCGCAAAAAACACACTGAATTGAAAAATGACCCAGTCTCTCTGTCAAGATTTTTCCTGGAATTGATAAATACAAGATAGACTGCAAGAGAAATTGAAAATAAACTTTAAAATATGGCTCTAAGAGCAAACCAATTTGGACAGTCTTATGGAAACTTAGAAAATCAAGTTCAAGCCACAGAGGTTTAAAATAAAAAAGCAGAAAGAGCAGATCCTTAGATTCTGTAAACACATAGAACATAATATTTGTTCTGACGGAAAGATTTCCCACTATATTTTTAAAAATATATTTACTTAAATAACACAAAATTGTACGTACAAAGAATAATGTACATTTTATACCCTGACATAATCCATCCCATCTCAGATGAAAACCAATTGCACTGTATGCCTTAAATATTTTGTCACTGAAAGTTTAGCTAAAAAAACAAATGCCTAACAATTTTATTGTTCAGTTCTTGAAAGAACTGAATTCTGGTTTCCATTACAGCAAAATATAGCTATAAAAGCTGCTTTTCAAAGACTGTGTATGGTACCACAGACTGACATTAGGTACCTAAATGAAGCCCATGCTGACACTAAATCATGGCATATTTGCATCATCAGTTGCTGGATATTTGCAATTAATTGCTATGGAATTAAAGTCTCCAATAGCATCTAGAACATGGACAGTCAATGCATTAATCGTTCCATCACTTTCCTCATGTTTTCAATTAGTTAAGATGACATAGGAAAAGCCATCTCTGGCATTGTGAAGCCCCATAAATGTAGCCAGGCCACAGCTTTTGTGATCCTGAGCAGGTAATACCAGAAAAAACCCAGCATATCAAGAGATGCAGCACCAACCATCCCACAAATTTCATCTGTATCCTTCCAAATAAAAAGGTGGGCATGAGAAGAGAGATGGAAGAGATTGGGAGTGCACTCTCTGATCCTAGGTGCCTCCTTTCACAAGTGGCAGGCAAAGCAGGAGACTTCAGCTAGAAAGGGCAAGGCAGAGCCAGGGAAAGGGTGTGATTGGAACCAGGCATGCTCAGGTTATTTATTTCTACAGCTGTACAGGAAATTTCAGCTGTTGGCAGCCTGCCTTGGCAAGCCACACCCTGTCACCCTTTCTGAGCAGACAGAAAAGAAAGAAAGGGAGCCAAATGAGATCCCGCTGTGGATTCAGCCACCAGTCCACCTGGAGCCAGCAGTATCTGAAATTTGATGTTTGAGTACCTGCTTTACTTTGCTTTGCTTATGGGGTAGAGATTTCTGCTTCACCCTCAAATTGGGGAATAGTTGTTGGCCTAAGTGCTGGAATGGCAAATGCTGGTAGATAGAAACATAGAAAAGTTAGATGCTTTCCCTTCTCAGCATGGGAAAGAGCTCAGCTGAACTACTCTGCCCCGTTTGGGCTCTACACTTCACAGATGTGAAGCCAAATGGAGATAGCCCTGAGAGGAGCAATGGAAACTAATCTGAGGTTCCAAAAACCTGACATACAGGGGAAGACAGAATAAACAAGTTGTTTAGAGAAAAGGGCTGTGAAGAGACTTGAGAACAATCTTTGGTGTATAAGGCTGAAAAAAGAAAAGCAGAGGAACAAACTATTTTCCAGGTCTAGCATAGACAGGATAAGAAGCAATACGCTTCATTTGCAGTATGAGAAATCTGGGGAAAGGAGTCCTCTAACAAAAAAGAAAACAAAACCCTGGCGAGTTTGTCTGGAGAGCTCATTATGGGCGGTATTTAAGAACAGACCAGACAACCAGACAGATCTCTATGACAAAGTGATGTTGGTTTAACTGATGCTTCCTTGGGACAGGGAGTGGGCTTCACAACTTTTCTGAGATCATAGCTTGAGAAAACTCTAAATGAGGTAAACTGTGTGTCATAGTCACACTACAGACCCCAAGACATCACATGTGAATGAAAGTCAGCAAGGACTGTGCCATACTGAAAGGCCAAATGGATTCCTTGGTACTTCAGTGGAGGATTGTGGGTACTTCTTTTGGCCACATAATGTGTGTGAAACATTACCTATTGACACTCGCTTCCCTTTGCAATTTCCAGGTGATTTCTGCTTATCTGGGAGCTGATTCAAAGGACAGTCCTTGTTAGGTCACTGTTAGGGCCTCACTTGGCCTCCTTTCCCATGAGAGAGGAAGTGGTCTGGGAAAAGAAATTGTATCCTCACAATAGTGGTTGGAAATCACAGCTTTTTGTGGGGGTGGGTCAAGAGAAATCTCTTAAATCTGCTTCCAAATTTGGATTAACAGGGACACTGAGCATGTCTACAGTAAGCAGAGCCCTGGGGTGAGAAATAGACTATTTCTTAGAAAAGTTAAAAAAGGAGGACTAAAGAGAGCCACATCACACATACCTCCTGTATTTGCAAAGGGGCCAGGAGCCTTCTGGCCACTCCCAGCTCAGGTGAATCCTCTTCTTCAATCAACCCCACACCAGCAGGAATCCTTCCAGGAAGACTTGCCATGCTTTTCTGCCTGCTGGTCAGACAATGTCCTTGACCTCATTCAGCTCTGCAGGAAGCACATTTTGGTGAGTGCTGCAGTTTAAGGAATGCAGGCATGTTAATTATTAGAGCTTCAAAAGACACAAGTTCCAGTGGGCTGGATTCCAGAGTTCTGAATGAAATGAAAACCTCATCTTGATCTCTCCTGGCCCACAGTTTGGGTTGTTAGTGGAAAAAAAAGAATTGAGTACGCACACAAGATGGTTTACCAGCACAAAACAATAGCGCAAAGCTTTAGGACTTGGGGATATGCTAAAGTAGGAGCTGTTGTTGAGCAATGTTCCTTTTATAGACTTACCCTTCACTGCTGTTAAGAAAATTCCACAGGAAGATTTCAGTGTTATGTTTACAGTGCTCTCCTTTAAAACAGATGTAAACAGACCTCCTCCTTCTCTACTGTTTGTTTAGAGTTCACATTTCAGTTCCTATGCTGTGACCTGGTTATATAATGGGTGCCACCGGCATTCTGAATGCCATCAGCAAAAAAGAATCACTTCAAAATATACCAGAACTGAGTTTCTCTGTCTGGAGTTTCTCATCATGCCCCACTATAGTTTCTTACTGTTCCTCCCCTTTTGCAGAAAAATATATAGAGCTGTTATTTTGCCCCCCTCTCTATCTAAGGAAGCCTGTGAGAGAAGCAAAAAACCTATCAGCTATGTTTATCCTCTGGCTGCTGAAAAGCTGTGATTTGAGGCATTGGATGTAGGAAGAACAGCGCAAATACCCCTCCACCTCTGGTTACACAGGTAGGTCAGCACAATCCAGGGCAGAAGTTCAGAATTTGGTCTGTCCTGCCCAGGTTCCTACTGTGGTGCACACGGACAAAACAAGCTTGTTTAGGTTATGATTAAGATGACCAGATGGCTTGTCTAGTAAAATATGAGACCAGACAGTATCTAAAGGAATATGAGGTGTCTGCACAGAAGGAAAGGAAAGGTAATTAATTCTCTCATGAGAGCCACCGTCATAGCTGGACACTGAGAAAAACAGTACAACCACATTCTGTACCCTCAAAAGTATTTTTTTCATTGAGTGAGAGAAAAAATCACATGAAGATGGACTCAGCCATGGATGCATACCTCCTCCTAATAGAGGAAGACACATAAGCTTCTCCTTGCCAGCACACTGACTGGTGCAAGCTGTCTGAATTTCAGAAGGTGCCAATCTCCAGCTCTTTCTACTCTTCAGACATTCTGTTTTATGAACTACAGAGGTGAAGTGGTTGCCATTTCTGAAGATCAAAATCTCTGCTATTCACTGCTAGCATGTAACCTGTCCTCTCTCCTGATGGCTGCAGCATGTGTCTGAATGGATGTGGCATAAGGTAGAAGCATGAGCCCCTAACTAGTTCTGTTTCTTACTTGCTGGATGGTCTGGGGCAAGTCACTTCAATCTTCTGTGCCTCAAGCTCCCCATATGTGAACTGGTGCTACTAATACCTCTCCAAAGTCTCTGGAAATGGATGACCAAAAAGTTCTAGACACTGTAAGCAGTTTATTTCCCCAGCAGTTCTTAAAAATTGCAGGGGACACTCTCACAAAAATACAAGTCATTTAAAAGAAGACAGAAAATTTCCAGCAGTTCAGACTCTAAGGAGAAGTGAAGTCCAAACCTAAGAATCTGTCTAGTGAGAATCCGGAGTTTCTCATTTAATTAAAATATAGACAACTAGCTCTAAATCCACTTCTTACCTCACTGCCTGCGACTAATTCACAAGGGCTCCCTAGCACCCAAACAAGGGAGGATTTTCTGTGAGTGGGTAAAAGAAAAAATTGAGGGAGGTCTCTCTGGGATCAATAAAAACCATGCATATTACACTCCCAACATGTTCCAAAAACATCAAGATTGAAAAATTGCATTTCAATACAGCCAAGAGTTCAAGTACTATAAAAGCACCATTAAAATATACATTTGTATTGCATCACTGAGGCAGAGCATCAAAGGATACACACTAGAATTTTACTTCACTAGCTTTAATATAGGCATTGCTATATCCTGGCTGCCCTAGGACTCCTTATGACTTTGCCTTTACCATCCAAATATATACATAAAGTGCTAAAAGTTGTTTCAGTGGACTGCACTGAAGAGCACAGTTCTTAAAAAAATAATAGTGCATACTTTGCATTTGACTGGATAATTACCTACTCAATTAGGAATGAGTGTGGAATTGTGAAAACTAAAAGGTTAGACTCAACATTTGCCAGCACAGGCTTTTGTAGTGGGGCTGAAATGAAAATCTTCTGTTCAGAGGTGAAAAACTATGAAATCTGGATTAAAGAGTTAATCAGCTGCTGATGGTTCTATGGTCAGTTCTATGGTCTCACTAAAAGAAAAAGACAAAAAAACTATTTTGGGAGCGCATTACACATCTGCTGTTGTGCACACAACATTGAAAACCTGGAAGTAAATCCTCAGATCTGCTTTCTCTTATGGGAAAAACTTTGAACCAGGTTTTCAAGCACAAAAAATATCTGATAGTCACTGCAGTACTGCATCCTGTTATATCCAAGTTATTTTCACTAGAATTTCCTACAAAATTGGAGCCTATGTGATCATTCACTTTGTGTTCACCTGTGTATTCATTCCATCCATTTCTTAAAGATATTTCCAACCAGCTTCTAACACTGGTACACTTGTGAAAGACAGTCAAATTCTTCCTTTTTCTTCCTGAAAATAGACAGATGGGTAGAGATGCTATCAGAGTCCTGACTCTGAGAAAACTTGCAGTTGTGAGTTCAAGATATGAGAGAAGCCTCATGGGAGAAATCTCTTATATAAACACCCCACTGATGGGAAAAGCTTTGCCTGGGGCTCACATCCTCTTAGATAGTGAAAGTCAATCACCCATGAGACAAAAACCTATAGGAAACCAGGCTTCCTTAGCTCTGCTGTCACAAAATTGACTTGTTAAATAAAATGGCTATTCCAGGATTTCTGAAGAGCACTGTACTGTAGGCATGTGCAAGTCTGGATTTTTTCCCCCCTTTTTCACTAAGTACTTCTGTTTACTAAGCTGTAAGTTGTGTACCTAACTCACCAAAATGTACAGTCTCACTGCCATCAATAGCAAGACAAACTGGTGACCTATGAAATACATGAGACTTGAGCAAAGGTTTGCTCAAAGAAACCGTGACACAAATCTACTGAGAACAACAAAGAATGAACAATTTAAACTACTTGTCTACTTTGCCAACACATGATGCCTGATTTTTAACAAGTAAATCTTTAGCACAACATGGAGAGGAAAAAAACAACAAAAAAAGCCTGAAAGCAAGCTGTTCAGAATTTTCTTTTCAGCAGAATATAGTGTCCTAATTTTTCAGCAGTGGTTTTGCATGCCAAAACATCTGAAACAAGATTAATTATCAGACAGCAAAGTTTGAAAACACAGATAAAAACCCCCAAGCCTATTTTGATGTCTCATAGCTGGTCAACTCAGAAATGAGGTATACAAAATCTTTAACTTCTATTTCTAATCAAGTGTTGTGAGTATACTTTTTTGCTTCTTGGAATTCTCACTTTGTTTGGGAGAGAAGGAAATTTAGTCACAAAAGTCCCTCTGTATTCTTGATGATTGGCATTCTTCAAACACAAAAGCAAGTTACAAAACTGTAATAATCTATCCTTCAAATTCTGGATTTCACACATAATTACATGCACACACAAAACACCCTCAACATCCTGGAAAGCTTCTGCTATTGTGATTGCACCACATTCACAAAAACAACCTGGACACTTGGGCCAGGGTCAAAGAATTGAATCTTTTCTGCTCTCAGTATCACCAGTCTGAAAAATTAAGGCTCAGCAGCATTTTTCCGTGGTGGTCTGTTAGAATGGACATACATTGGTTTACATTTTTCAGGTCTGTTTCAGGAAGCAGGCTACAGACTTTAAAGAAAAACAACCCAAATTCACTTCAAACCTAGTGGACACCCACCATGAACCTCACCAGACTCTAGCTCAAAAGCCTCAGAAAATGGAGAGGGTAAATGTTACCACAGTCCCACATATGAAATATGCACATTGGTATGGACAGAGATCCATCCACTGGGTCTGGAGAGCAATTACTTGAAAGATTTACTAATTGTCCCATACCTCTTATTTTTTCACCCCTTTCTTACGTTTTTTCATTTTTCTCCACAAAAAAAGTACAGTCTGTGAAGGTCTGCAGTCACACAAATCAGTTCCTCAGTTTAGTCCCTAGTCTATATTGCACCCAGTTAGCAGGTTGACAGGAAAACACTTCATGGCTGTAGCCAGATTAAAACTGCTGTAGATTAATATTTTCCTTGCCCTTCTTAAGTCTCACTTAAGTCTTTCTCTTTACTCTTTTAATCCCTCTTTTTTTCTCCCAGCCCTTTCAAAGTAAAATCCCCATAATCTTTCTCCTTGCACCTTAAAAGTTGATTCAGTTTGCCACCTCCACCATTTCCAGTTTATTCCCTCACCATGAGAGCTGCTTTGTATGTCTTACCACAACTTCTTCATATCCAATTTTTAGTTCTCTCCACCCAGGTTTTAAGTGACTGGAGCAACAATAGAATGCAGGAGGTAACAGAGCACCAGATGAGCTACAAGAAACACTGACAGTGGGAAGACAATGAACATTCTCCAATGAAAGAAACACTTGCTTATTTTTTTTAGCTTGGCATGCCATAACTACTCTCTGCCTCACAGAATGCTCTGCCCCATGAACAAGTTTCCATGTCCTGTGCAGAGCTGACTGGCATTGCTTCAATTAAACACAATTTTCCATTGAATGGAGATGTTTAGATAGGGGATTTTACCATAGGTCTTTTGAATCCCAGACAATTAGAGATTCTTGGATGATATATACATGCCTCTCTTCAGTGTTTACAGATTATTCATCAAGCCATTTTGCAATTATTTTACACTGTTTCCTTTTTTCAGTACCTTTAGTGAATTTCACAGATACATTCCCTAATCAATCTTTGTCTGTAACTCAGTGGTTGAGTCACCAGCCCTGGAGATATTCAATAGATGTGTAGACAGGGCATTTATCAGAGCCATGACTTAGTGGTGGACTTGGCAGTGCTGGATTAATGGCTGGATTTCATGATCTTAAGGGTCTTTTCCAATCTAAATGCTTCTGTGCTTGTAAATGGTTAACTAACACCAGAATCCTCACCACCTAAACTCTGTGGCACCTATGCATCATTACTCTTAGTCCCTTCACTATTTTTCAGATTATACTGATGCGTACATGCAAGCTGATTTCAGAATTTGTATGCTGCATACTCTATGGCCCCCCACTGATTTAGCTGTTATGTAAAAATAACACAGTTGAGTGTGATGAGGTCTGTTAGTGACATAAACAAGGGTAGGACTGGAATGGCAGTAGCTATATGTAGGCATATGCTCATTGAAAAGAGAAACGATCCGTGACAGTCAAGCATCCTGCGAAACACAAATTAAAGCAGTAAGTGCTCCAATGCAGATATCTGATCCTGCACATTCCAGCCTATCTGGGACCTTGATCCTCTGATTCCCCCCTCTCCTCCCATCTCTGTAAATAACATTTCTTATTATGAACCATGCCACATCTGGCACAGGAATGATTATGCCAAGCTGAACTACACCCTTCCCCTGGGGAGTAAGGTCAGGAATCATGATAAACACAGCAGTATAGGAATTTCACACCTTATAAAATTATTGTTTACAAGTAATAGCAGTGATTACTCAAAAAAAATCTCAGAAAAAAAAAAAAATGGAAAGAACTAATCAGATATGTAGACACAGTAATTAGGTTGTAGCCACTACCAGTTATCAATTTACCCAGCAGTCTGCATCCTTATTTACTCTTCTGCTGCTTTTCCTCTAAGAAAGCAAACCCCCTGCAGTCCTACTGAAAGGAGAAACATCATTTAGATACCCTGCCCATGCAGCACAGAGCCCTGATTCAGATCCTTTCCCTACTCCCCAGAAAGAAAAAAGCCAAGAGGGTACCTTCTGGAATATGTTTATTTTGCTTACTAGCTTGAGACTAGTGAGATTTGGAGCCTATCCAAACTCTCCAGTCTCGTAGCCTTCCCTTATGCAATTGCTCCAAGCATAATCCCACTGGGAGCTGGCTGCCGGAAGACATTCAGCACTCATGAGCTTCTGCATCCTTTCTATGTGTGGCATGGATGGCCAAACACACAGAAACACCAGAGACACCATCTGGGAGGAGCAAAGAAGCAGCCTCCTCAGCCTGACTGTTCTGGATGGGCAGAGATCCAGGGCAGGTGACCTGCAGCACACACAGCCATGGCAGGGAAGTACCCGCCTGGCCACACTTCCAGCCTGGAGCTGACACTTCTCGGCTGAGATGGAGGGACCTTAAAAACCTGCTGTAGTCTCCCCAGCCTACAGTGTGTTTCGTTCCACTTCAGTTTATTTGCAAGTATCGCCATACTTAAAGTGGGAAGTTGACTGTTTTCTAACTTCCCATACAGGTGCTCACCCCCAGTGCAAGGCCACAAACAACACACAAACTCCCTGTAGCCCTGGAAGCCAGAGTGCACCACATCTGAGTTACAGTGACCCTTGCTGGGTGCCATCAGCTCCACAAGGTTGGACAGGGAAGGTTGGACATGCCAAAAACCAATCTCTTTCTCTCACTCAGTCTTTTGGCAATGAAGATTACTTCATGGCTCAGGCTTTCTACATTTAGAAAACTTTCTCCCAGGCTGAAAACACCACTCAGGGACTTTCCAGACCTTTCAAAGCTATTGGAAATGGCAACACCATGTGTCCTCCTCCAGTCTCATCAGTGAGTTATTTAGGAGTTAGTTCCTCTGGGTTAATCTTAAAAATACTCAGAGCACAAAAATAAGTCATGCCTGAGGGTCAGTTAAAAGGAAATCTTCCCAATGGTGTTAAAAGTGCCCCACTACATGCAGCTAAGAGTAAGGACTGGATTTATTTCCCAACACCTTTCATATAGCTCAGTCAGTACTATGCCAATGTCAAGGGGAGACATGGAAATATTCCAGAGAGTCAGATTTTGCATATCTCTTCCTTTCTGTGTAGAGATGTGGACAGACTGACAGAAATGGTGGCAACATGCACAAAACAGAGTTGTGCTCAATGACCAGGGACACAAAAAATGAGGTTACAGAAGACAGCAGCTACACCTTCCCTTTCCAGTCAGCCACAGGATGAGTCCATCTGCTGTTAAATTTACAGGTTCTTTACAAAGCAGACAGCTATGGGCTGGCTGTCCCACTAGGGACAGCCAGTGCTGTCAGCTGTAGCTGGAATATAGCACATGGGGGACTGCAGGCATGCATGAATTTTGGATTTCTATTTCTTCCTACAAATTAAACCCTTTTACGGTTATATTTCTCTAAAGATATTTGAGCCATTAATATATGTTCTGTGCAGCTGCATATATATGCATGTTCTTTGACTGTATATAGAAGTTACATCTGCTATATTCACCATCTGCTATATTCTCAGAAAAGTGTAGTATATAAAAATAACATTAAGGTGGAGATAGGAGCTGACTAAATGAATGCAGAAGATTAAAATCCTTTTTTAGGGGCAGAAGAAAGTAGTTAATTTTAGTGGTTACTGCTCACTAGCAAGTTTGATTATTTTATGGTTCCCATCTCTTTACCCTTTCCTGTTTAATTATTCTTCCTTATCAGTCAGTTGAAGACTAAAACCTTCAAGCCTGGCTTAATTCAGTCTTGCCCTCTTTTATGTTTTCTTGTCAAGACTGCTGTTATCTACTACTTCTTCCATCTGTGGCTTATTTTTCTGTCAGGGCAACAAGCTTCTCTTTGTCAGCTCCCCAAGGTCACTTCTGGGACATCTTCCATATGTAAAACTACATCTAAAATCAATGGCTCTAAGGTCACCTGCAAAGCCCTTTGTTATTTACAAGGCCTTACCTCATATCTCCTCCAGCTGCTCACAAGAGTTCACAGTAATTTGTACATAAAATGAATGTACTAGAAACAGACGCTCTTACTCCTCTGCCTATTTGGCAATCCTTGGGCTGTGGTTTTCCTGGAGTAAGAACTGTATTCTTCAGCTATGTCTAGACTGCTCAAACTAACAGTGTCTGAGCACAGACCCACCCCAGTCACCTACCCAGCTGAATTGGTAGAATGGCCTCTGGCACAGTTTTGGCTGAGGCCAGCTAACTCTCTTCCAAGCATTATGTGGGCACAGTTCAAGTGTGGACATTAAGATGGGCCACAGACCATTCCCAATAGGCAGTTGAGCCCTGCGTTTAGGAGAGAGAAGTGTTTCTCTGTGTGGATGTGAGTTCTGCCATGCCATCACAGAGCAGGCTGACATCCTACCAGACATTACTGCAATCCCCAGCTCTTGCAACAGGATTGCTTGGGATGTGTGCAGTGCCCATCCCTGGGGGATCTCAGCCGTGACTGAGATCTCAGTTTGCTGCCTGAACCTCAGTGACTAAACAACGGCTTTATTTTTCCATTCCTAAGATTTTATGAGTGCATAAGAAAATATTTGCCTTTCCCTCCTCCTCCCCATTACTTGAGTATCCCTTTCTTAAGGCACAGAGGCACTTCACTTAACACTTCAATGAGAAAACCCAATTCCAATCTCCTTTTCATTTGAGAAAAACAAAGAGAAAGGATCAGAAGTCTCTGCACTCCCATCCTCCTCCTTGAGTCATCTGCATTACCTTTGCTGACTCAAGGGTTACCAGGGAGTAAGTAGCCAAGTCTGCCAGGGACTTTCTGTCCAAACTCTCCCTGTGAAACCTGTGGTTTTCTCTTAAGGGACTACACTGTAGCACTGGGACCTGGAGAGATTTCCCAACTTCCCCAATTCCAGAAAAGCCATGCTGCAGGGGAAAGGAGGGTTCTGGGGAGGTACACAACCTCTTAAAGAGTATCCTGAAAACAAGACAGCTGTTAATGAGTTGAAGCAGGGAAGGCTAATGTGTGAGGTGGTGATTGAAGGCAAGGAAGGTGCAACAGAACCAGCGGCTGCAAAACTTGCACTATTCAGAGGGTGCTCCCATGACGCTGGAGGGAGCAGGGTGTCAAAGATCCCCTTCATGTGACTGCAGATAAAGCTGTTATTCCTTCCTATAAGGCCCCTTTCAGAGTCCAGGGAAGAGAAGGAAAGATAATTAGGAAACTGGGAGGCCATTATCTGTCTCTTATGGGTTCTTAGGAAGAAGAATTTGGTGGCAAAAGCCACAAGTAATAAAGGAGCAAAGAAAAGCAAGAATGGCTGTGCATGTCCCTAGCTGTCAACAACACACACTTACAGCTTGATGCCTTTCTTGGGCATTGAAGTGCTGGAAGGCAAAGGAAAAGACTGATGCCTGGAAAAGTGGGCATCTTGTTCTTCACATGGTTCTGACAATAGCTCATGGAGGTTTTCCTGCTACTGTGGCTTAGAAGCAGAAAAAGCAAGTAGGGACAAGGAGAGTGTGTGCATATTCTTATCCAGATTTTGTTCGTATGTGAGAAAAGTCCGAAGAATAATTCATATCTCTCTTAACTGGGATTCTTATTGAGAGCACTGCTGCATCATCCTTTCCAACCACAGGCACAGGGCTGAGCCCTGAGATCTTCCAACCCCCATCTCCTAAACCCTCCTACCCCATGGCTCCATTACAGTCAATATTTACAAGTGAGACTTATAAAACGATTTCATACCCATTCTGCCCTCATTCTGCCACAATTAAAGACCATCTCCAGAGCTGTTCTGAGATCACTGACGGTATCAAGAGCAAAGGGGACAGTAATTTGTAAAGACACGTTGGCATTGTTCGCCTTTAAAAGGCACAAACCCGCACAAGTACGTGCCCTCACACATACACCATTTTGCCAAGCATTACAGCCAACGTTATTTTTAAGCTTCTGTCAAATAGATGCATGACTGCGGTGGGGATTTTATACGTTTAAAATGTCTAGTATTGTTTCAGATATTTTCCTCTTAAATCCCTACTTTTTATTTTTAATTATTTTTCCAAACGGGTTTTGAAATACTCACAAAGCCTAAACACATTTAAGCTTGCAGAAAGGCACATTTAAGGACTGAAAAGACAATGTTTAAGTAAGTTTGAAGAATCACTACTTTTTCAAGGATACTATTCTTACTATGCTGCTGAGTTTTGGCCTGATAAATCTACACAGACACAGAGGTAACTTTTCTCCACTGCATCCAACAGGAATATGCAAACAAATCAGGCTCACATGCAGAACAAGTTATGAGAGCTACTGTTTTAAACTGTGAGGCCTCAGTTTTAGGAAGCATTCTTTACACTACAAATCCTCAAGGGAACAGAAAGGCTGTTTCACCAAGTTTCTCAGGGGAAGTTCATGGCCTCTGCATTTGACTGATCAAAATAACACTGCTGCTCCATTCCTGAAGTGGTGATGCAATATTTTCACTAGAAGTCTCAGAGAGAAAGTCCAAAGAAAAAAACCAAAACACCCTGGATTAAATTTCAGTGACAATAAATCAAGGCATGAATGCTTTTAACAACTCAAATGCAATTGCTTGTCTGCACAGATACTACCTTGCCATCACATGATACAAACCCCATTTGTTTTCACTGATGCAGAACCTTGCTGTAGAAATGTCATTACAGCAGGAAGCAGCATAAGGGAGGCTATCAGGTTTTCCTTTGGATTTATGCCTTGGAAGGTAAGCATATCTGCACTATATCCAAAACACCTGCAGGCAGGATGTGACAATGTATCCCAGTTGTGTTTACTGCAGTCACAGTAAGCTACCTTCACTGCTTTCCCAATACTTCCACAAGAAATAGACTTGTATGAAAAATAAAAATAATTTGCAATGTGCAAAATAACTTCTAGTATGACTCTATAAGAAAATGTCCAGAAAAGATCTAAATAGCTTCCACAGTTCCTTGGCTCAGTTCCCCAAGCTTTCCCATGTAGCATCAAATTGATCACTCAGCTAAAGGCATTGCCAGCAAAATAACACAGGATTCAACTGCTTTTAGGAAAAAAAAAATAATTTTCAAAACTTTCCTTTTAGAAACCAATCCAACAAACAAATCATCCCACCACGGTATTCACGAAACTGGTATCTTTTTCACTCAGTTAAACCTCATGGAAATAATAAAACCTTAACCAGAAACTCTAAAATTTAGCCTCAGGCAGAATGTTTGAAAGAGCATAAATCAAAAGCTCCCATGATATCCACAAGAGACTTGGTTATAGCCAGTGATATTATGCAGCAGGCACTCAAACACTGCAGTAGCAGGTGGGAGCATTCACGTGCAGGAATGATAAACTAGGAAAACAAAACCAACCCACAGTTTCAGACATGTCACCGTGGGAAGCTGCTGAGTTCTGGAAGAACATTCCAGATTACTTGGCTTTGCCTCGAGGTGGAGGGAGGATCACTACAAACATGTGTGATCATGTGTGCTTGTGTGTTCTACGAGTGGTCTGCAATACTTGCAGCAAGTTAGGTAGTTGCTGTAACCCGATCAAAGCAGAAAACCCTTGGTTTTATCCAAGAGAGTGAGGCACTCAAGGGTATAATAGACACAAGACACCGAGGAAACAGGATAAGCAAAGGCTTAACCCCAGGAGATTGAATCTTTGTCCAAGATGTTCAAGATGATTGAATCAATCTCCTTGTTCAGGAGATTGAATCTTTGTTCAAGATGGAAAAATCCTACTTACCTCAGTGCCAATCCTCCTGATTAATAGCTTGCCAGAAGTTTGCTATAGTTCTGGTTAGGAACATATCAGAATCTGTATTTGTCAACTCTTTCTGCAGTAAAACAGCATGTGCAGGCAGCAGCAAGTCTCTCTCTGCCTGTGCCACCTGTGAATGGCATCACAACACTGCATGCCCTTGCTACTATCACTGCTTCATTTAATTTTATGGACTTCACTTCTCACATTGTTTCCATAGGCCAGTTCCTTTTTCTCCTTCCTCCATTAATTTATAAACTACACAGGACTCAAAGTCCTATTTGAAACTGTGTAAGTCATTCTACATCAATTCTTTACAACTGGCTTTGTCCATGTATCAGCTTTCTTAAAGATAAAAAAGGACAGTAAAAGCCCTTATGAAGTACAGACCAAATGTAAGACATATTTTAGCTACAAAAAGCCCTCCTCTGCTTAGCATGACAATAGGCTAAGATTACAAAAATTATCTGATTTCAGTAGCTTGCCAAGCTTATGAATCACTTGCCTGTTTTTCACTTGCAAAGAGAAATGCAGACTGATTGATGCTGTGTTCACTATACCTGGATTTAGGACTGCACAGAATTTACAGTCAAATTAAAAATCTCTCTAACAGGAGGTGATAGCATTAACAATAGCAAAAACTGAACCATGGAAGATGGACTGCTACAAATAAAACAAGTAAAAAAATTACAGGTACCTCTGGAGCATTCCCTGACAGACAATCCCTCAGACCACATGGGCTGTTACAAATCCTGCATTATGCTGGTGTTTGTGCCTGAAAGTCGGTTCTTTTAACTTCAGGCTATCGCCAAACCATGACTTTTCTCTCCAGCTGCATCTGTTACTTCTGGTTGGTCTGTCATCTCCCACTGGCAATGCATGGTCTGCTTATTTACTGCTCCAGCTTTTACTAAGGAAAGACTTGTGCTTTCCTGTCTGATGAAGAGTGCTAATCTTTTTTTCCTTGTTTCAGCAGTTCCACAGGGACCATCACCACCATCTTTGGGCTGCTGTTCTTCCTCCACAGTCTGAGTTTTCTGGCAAACACTAATGGTGCTCTTAACTCCCCTTAAACATAAAGGTCCTTGCCCTCTGTCTCATCCCCAAGGGGCTCAGCCAAGACAGAGGGGGAAAATGCCCTTTTCCCACTCCTTCAAGTAACTCTCATCTCACTACAAATTAAATTTTTCATGCTGCTTCCAGCTCCTCTCTACAATAATTGCAATCTTAAGGTCCTTGCTAGCATCTTTCCTATTGAGACTTCACAGACAAACCTTAAAGCAGGGAAGAGAGATTACAGGGAGGGGACAGTGGGATAGTACTGCTGGAAAGGGACAAAATGAAATTCCTGTGAGGCAGAAGCACACAAAGAAGTATAAAAATTAGGACTGCTTTTCTAGGGATCAAAGGTCACAAAACTGGCAGAGGGCTGAGAGATCATAAAGGTGGGCAAGTCAAGTCTGTGCCAGAGATGGTGGAGAAGAAATCACAAAGGTAGTTTCCATGCTTGTAGGATCACCATTCCAGTGAGCAGAAACTGAAAAGCAGTTCCTAAGCAGGAAAAATCCTTGGAAGTGGATGTAATGATTGCAGTTAAGACAGAAAGAATGTGATGCCTATTTAGAGATAACAGTGGAAAAGAGCTGAATTGTAGGGGTTAACTTCTAAAAGCAACTTTAAAAATGTAGCAACTTCACTTCAGCAGTGATGTCATTAATAGGCTAACTTGCAGTTTTGAAAGTCTTCATGCTGTTAATCCCAGTTTTCCATTGCATGGCTCTTGGCTGGTACTTCTTTGCCTGGTTTGTTACAGATTTTTGGCCAAGAACTCTTGTAGTTGACTCACAGGTCACTGAGGTTTAAAATAAATAGGAAAAAAAATTGAGAAGGGACATATGACATCACTGGTGATGAAGAGGTTCTTGCTGTGTTCTGAGAAAACATTCAGATCAGAGTAAACTGGAAATAGAAAAATGGACATTCATAGTTAGGTTAACTTGGAAAACAGTTCTATAAAGAAAGTGGAGTTATTTAACATAGATTTTTAATCCTAAATCACTCCATTGTTGCAGAGGCTCATTCTAGGTTATATCAGTATTAGTGGATTGAATTTGTAATAGGTCTTTCATCTAACCCAGCAGAGAAGAGCAGCAATTACTTGACTTGGTATCCTTGTCTTTCTCCGTGAAGAGAGCCTCCACAAACTTACTTTTCTTGCCCTAATAAGAGAATCAAAAGTGCAAAGGAAAGTCAAAGGTGCAAAAGTGTGAGTGAAAGGACAAATGCTATAAAAATAGTAAAACAAACCAAACCAAAATGTCCAACAAGATAGCTGCTGTTTTCTGATGGCTTTCTTTGTTTAAAGAGCCGAAACAAATTCACTTTAGCTACAGCATATAAGCTGCTCCCAAAAGCAAGGTTGTCTCCATTTTCAGTAAGGAATTCTAACAACATGCTGTTAAGTTACCAATTTTCAATTCATTTCCTGAAAACCAAATAGTGTCACTAATAATGATTAGACCTTGGTCTTTGAAGGATGTTAATAGTTAAAAAGAGAACCCTGTGCTACTACACTCAGCCCATAAAGCATAACTCTTTTATTAGTGTAGCTGAAGGATTAGTAGAAATGTTTGTCTAATGAATGCAGCTACTATATTTGAGCACATGCCTGAATAAGCTACTGGTTGATTGAAACCTATCTATTTTTAAATATGCCTAAATGCTGTAAAAGCTTGCCCTAATGCAGTATTACACTGGGTTTTGTATAAATGTAAACTTTTTATTGCCAGTAACTTGTGAAATTCACCTTATTTGCAAGTCTTATGCCTGAAACACATAATGTAAAATGTACAGTGTCTTTATTACATCTGGTCTGATTTCCAGTCTCTGTAATGCATACAGCATTCATGAGATGGTCCTTTCTGTAAATGTACCTCTTACACCTTCAGAATTAATAACTGTTTCTGTGACAGACACAAGATTCTATGTATATGTGTATGTGCATTTTTATACATGTATACATACAAGCTTAAAAATATACAGACACAATATAAACAAACAAACAAACAAACAAAAAAATTTCTATCTTTTTGAAACACCAAGCATTTAGTTTGCATAATCACACTGAAAACAACTCCATACAGTTGATGGCAATCTTTTCTTCTTTACAGTAAGGTATTTCCCATCAAATTCCAGTTTATTTTTAAGTTCACAGAACCCAAGTTGTACCCTATCAGCTGTTACCTTTTCCCTATTTTGTATGCACTTCTGGTACAGAGCTCTGCATGAATGCAGATGAAGAAAAAATTAGGTACTTGTATATTATTTTAATTTGTATTCCTCTGGAAATAGAATAAGTTTGTTTAGCTTCCTTTTATCTCCTGAAATACATTATGTCTATCTGTACTGTCAATCACTGATACTGAGACAGAAATACTGAACAGAGAGCTAAGTCAAAATAATTTCAAAGAGACTTTAGAGCTTCTAAAGTGGGGTAAAATTAATACCTGGGGTTTTTTCTGTCTAATTTATTTTGAAGAGGCATAGTTTTAACCAATGTATGTACACATCTGAAAGCTGATCTTGTAAATGTGTCCTCTGTATTTGATATAAAACATGCACCATTTTTAGAACTGAAAAATTATTCAAAGTTTTATTTCTTCCCATAGTTTTAGTACAGAGCTCTGCATGAATGATGGGATGAGAGCTGCCTGCCTTTCTGAATGGTCAGCATGGTGCAAGGAAATAAAGGACAATGTGACACGGAACACAACATTTACTGGCCTGTACTTGGGATGACCTGCCTGAGTCAGTGTGGCCCCATCAGCCCTAAGAACATTCACTTCAGCTCATGAGTAATATCCCAACCCCAAAAAGACTTTTAGTACCACACCCAGCCCGACACAGCCCTTTGGGTGAATCAGAAGACCTTCCCTGGGTTCTGACCACAAGGGGCTGAAAACACATCATGTGTTGAACCACATTAGGTCAAAGACATAATAACAAACCCTTTTAGACCACAGAAATTAATTCTTTTTCATACATCATACTTCCTGGCTTTATACTCACCTTCAAAACTCTGAGCCAGTTGCTTTTCCTGTCTGGGTTGGTAGAAAGTGAAAAATCTCGACTCATCTGTTTTACCTCCAGGTCACACCACATTAACTCTAATGGCAGACAGACAGCAAAAGGGGGAAACCTCAACACTTCTGAAGTCAGAAAGACAAAAAAGATCGGAAAGTACCTCAAGTTCTACTGTGAAATGTAAGCTATTCTTGCAACATATTTCTTAATCGAGTCCATGCTACACTAATTAATAATCAGTAGCATGTGCTGTACATAAAGCTTTGAAAATAACAGAGGGGTTATAGAGGTATTTGCAGATGTGACAACTTTATCAGGAAAGGACTGTCCAGTTTTGCTAAATTCTCAAGGATTCTGCAGTTGCCACGAGAGTGATCCCAGTAGGAAGACAGACGCTCCCCATAAGATGGAGAGCTGAAAAGTCTGAAGTCTGTTTAGGAAATGATTCTTCCTCTTTCAAGACTAGCCAGATTTTTTTTGACAGCCAGAGCTTTTATTGAAACATTGTCTTCATGGCAACAGTCTCCTAAAGCTATTCTGAACCAAATACTGCTGGCATGAATACAAAAAATCAGTACCATACAAAACTGACATAGGTTTTGTGTCTGGAAAGTTTTAAAAGACCTGTGATGATCTTCAAAGAAACAGTATGGGCTCACCTTGTACCTGAGGAAGATGAAAATACCACCAATACACAGGAAGAGTTAGCAAGTACATACCTGGTAGAGAGATTTACATCAGGTGTTCAGTCTCATGGATAAAGGCTGAGGTCTTCTGGCATCATTATCTGCTCTGAAAAGCCAGACTCCTTAATGATGAGTCAGCTCCTGCCTTGCCATCTTTCACACCATGTATATTGTCTGCACATATTTAAGTTGTGTATTTGTAAGTCTCTGCAGACATGTTGCCTCTATTACATTAATTGTGACAGGAAAACTGATGTGCTGTCATAACACTAGTCATCCCACTGTACAGGAACACCCTGTCTGTTGTCACCAGGCTTTCCCTGTATTAGGTGAAAGACAAAGCTGCTTACGTTCCCTCCATCTACTAAGACAGGGAGGCACAAATGGGGAGAAGCTCTGTGCTGAGAAAGCACGTGAAGCACTGTAAGGAAGAGACACTGAAAGAGCAGAATGACATTTTCACTTGACCACCTTAGGCAAAGAAACAAAAATAATTTTCAAAAGAACAAAATCAAAGGGAAAAGGACTTGAAGGCTTTTTCACAGACTTATTCTAATATTCCACATGAAGTGTTAACTTCCCATCAACCTTTTTTAAACGCTAGGCAGAAACCATTACACAAAAATGAATCCAGCTTCATGTTCTGCATCGCCAAACTGCAGCTACAAAAGTGTCTCAGGTAGACACAACAGAATTATCATCTTTTAAATCAAGACAACGGAATTCAAATCTCATGTTTTCAAGCTAATCATGGGATGTAATTCTGGTTTAAAATTTGCCATAGGATTACTGCAAAAATTGAAAATTTTTCTGCCACTGAACTATTCCACACCTAAACCCTTTCTTCCTAAAAAACTTAGCGCTGGGAACAAAATATTAGTTTTAAAGACACTTTCTTTTCCTTAGTGAATAAGGTTAAGTCACACCAAAACATAATGACAAATCAAAAAACTGGTAGTGGTGCTAGTCTGTCATAAAACTCTAAGTCCTTTTTTTGTTTTTAGTCAGGTGGACTCCTCATTATACGTATGAGCAAAATGGGAACAGATAAAGCAAACTCCCTCTGCAAAAACTTTAATGTCTCCTTTCTTTCTGGGCAATTTCAACAAAGAGGTGTTTTGAAGCCAGCTGTCCTTTGCTAGCAGGTAAACCTATTACTAAGATGGCAATTTCTGTGGGAACCTCATGTTTAAATACTGTCACCAAATAATTTCTTCTCCATTCTAAGAAGCCTTACAAAAATGTGCAGCTTTACAGATGTGTCAGGATGGTTTACCCCTTCATGCACCAAAATAACATGCATGTACTGCTGCTTCAAATCCAAATAATTATTTGGTTTACTTGTACCTTCTGGCTTTCTATTCAGTGAGAAAATCCTTACCATTCAGCAACAGATCATACCACAGGCTGTACAAAGCCAGAATACAGATAACCACACCATTCTCATAGGGAGGAGCAAGCCAACACCATGTAAGTGAGGGAATTACTTCACACAGGTTTCTGGAAAACCCTGAAAAAAATCTTATTTTAAAAAGAGCAGTAGTAAAGATGCTGAAAAATGAAACCATGCAAAATAGTCTAGATGGAAATAAGACACTTGGGTCTAGTCAGATATAAGTGTTTTAGCAGTTCTATTGCTGCCTTAGTGGGGGAAATCCCTCTGCCTGTAAAAAGCCCAAATGAAGTACCAGTCTATTGCCCATGGGACACAAGTTATGTATATTGAATAAACCAACCTACTTTAAGTGATAACTATTTGCAAATCCTAATGCAACAAATAGCCTTCTACTTTAACTGTACTACCTGAAGAACAAAAAAGACTAAATTCTTGCTCTCAGGATGCCACTCCCACTCTGTAATCAATTAACACTGAATTAAAATGGGAAATAGGCTGGGCTCAGCTCCCACCTCTGCTGCTTGCTTCTTCATCTCCTCCACACCAGCACCTCCCCTGCTTCCCCACCTGGGTGGGGCATCCTCCAGCATCCCAGCACCAAGGTGGATGAAGCAGGCAGAACAAATCCTCCATAATCACCTTACATACATCAGCAGCTCTCCTCCAGGAAATCTGGGGCTGAAGAACCAAAACATCCGACTTTTTAAGACAGTGGGACCAGGTAAGAACCAATCTCAAAAGGCAGCTGGAACTTTGAAAAAAGCTGACCACAAGAACAGCAGTGTACAGAAAAGTGTTTATTGAGAGTTGTTGCCTCAGAATTGTTACCATTTCGTCAGCAAAAGTGGTGGCAAAGGAAACATGTCAACCTTGTCATCCTGTCCCGAAATTTGGACCGTTTGTCAGCACTGGTCTCTCAGCTGGTTGCTCAGCTCCTGAAGTTCAGCAATCATATTGTCCATAGCTGTCACCTCATCAGCTATCTCACTGTGAACTTCATTACTTGTTACATCTATGAAAAGTTGCTGCATAACAAAAAGAAATACTTGTAAATACTTTATAAATAAATACCTTTAAAAGACACATACAGTTTCTCTCTTTCAGGGGAGAGACCAAATACAGGAAGCTCATCATCCCTATATTGCTTTTCAAAATTTTGTAAACCATGATGGTATCTCTAAGAAAAGGCCATTTTGTGGCTAAGTTATGCACACACATAACCTGCACACAGACCTGAAATCTGTGCCACACACCTGATGTTGTGCCAGAAGGGTCAAATCCTCCTGTGGATGTTGGGTTTCTGCTCTGACCTGACTGCCTATGCTGACTCCTGATTTCACTGAAATTAAAGGACTTTTTCATGAGACTCAAATTAGAAGAGCATCTCACTTTCTGTCAGTGCAGTTTATAAGCCCACCTGCTGATAAATTGCTTGTGAATTTTAATGACCATTTTTCCCAGTGTCATATTCTGTTGCTTCATTTTCTCCAAAACCTCAAATAAATATTTTTTCACATCTGATGTCAAGACATGTATGAGTGGAGGCATTCACCTGTGTGTAACTAAGTTATACCAGAGAAAAAAAATACTACAGAGAAATCTAAAAAGAGATTGTTCCTAAAGACCTTAAGACATTAACAGAAACAAACAAAAAAAAGCACAGCTAACTTGTGAGCAATCATAATCTTCATCTATTTAACATTGAGGCTGTGTGAGGCACCACTACAGAAATACGGGGAAGGGGGAACACCCAAACATATGTTGCCCCTTCATTATGTAAAGGCAGAGTGATTCACACTTCATTTGACACAAAGTCTACACTTAGAGACAAAAATAAACCGAGCAAACAAAAGTTGCTCTGGAGTATGTCTGTACATCATTACATCATCGAAACATAATGGGATAACACAGATATGTATACAAACAAAAATGTACTCAAAAGGCTTGAACCAAGGTATTTACAGTGCATCAAAACAATGTTGTCACTGAAATGAGGAACACCTTACACAAAAATAGGAACATGTTCATCCTACAACTACAGAAACTTCTTTGACTTTCAGCCCAAAAACCTCACACTGGGAGTGTGACAGAACAGTTTGGTTCTTTCTGGTAAGACAGCTAAATAAATCAGGATGATATAATAATTTTCTTTTTCTTTCTTTTTTTCCTTTCTCTACACACAGTTAGAGAAATCTGTTCAGCTACAGACCACCTGGGGGAGTTTCATGAACCATCATTCTCTGGGCTTTGTGCCCTATGCTTCCCCAAAACAGTGCCCACATTTCATGCATTTACAATGTACCTCCATAACCTTCCTCTTTTTTCTGACCCCACCTGTCAGATCCAAATGATGCATTGGGACAAGGACTAGAAGAGTGCCCACTGTGCTATTTGCCATAGCATGTGACTGCCCAGCAGGCCCTGTACAGAAAAGAGCCCAGTAGCACATTTCTGATCTGCAGCCTTTTGGTGCTTCATGAGTCTGGCACAACACAGGAGCTCAAACATCAAGTGATGGAGATCCTGGAAGCAGTGACATTGTCTCACCTGTTCTACTGTTTTGTTCCAATTGCATGGTTCTGACTACAAAATTTTGGAATTTTATTTCATCAGTTATTTTCACTGGTTTTTTATTCCTTCTGAGATCTTAACTAGTGAGTCTGCTCTTAGCCCATTTTTAAAGTGCTTTTTTCAGCTGAAATTAAAGATGGAAAAAAACCCCCCACACTAATATTGACTCACAGGACAGCAAAATGAGTTGCAGTCAAGCTTGGACAGGCATAAACAGTGCTAAACCATTTGTGCATAGGATCTGACAGAAGATGACTGAGTTTTTACACTTTTCAACACACTTTGAAAATTCAATATGACTTCAAATTAAAAGTAAGATGGTATCTTGGAAAGGATATAAAACCAGTGAGTTCATATAAAATGCTTCTTTTCTAATATGACAATTTTTTCAGAAGTACCATAAAACCATTAGCTGCCAATAATATAGATATTCATTTAATTAGCACCTTTGGAACTTAAAATAGAATTTATTAGACTCATGATATGTATTTATCAGACTCATGTATGATTCTTAATATTTCAGATATTACATGATCTTTCATAATATAAACTACCTGCACTCATATTCATATAATTTATGTCATTTAGTGCTTTCTCTACAATAATACTCAGTCTATGCACCTTTTTTAAAGAGAAAACAATTATATTTTGTGAGTAACAGCAAAACATGTTGTCTCTTTTTTCAACACATTTGAAAGTCTTACCTATGCCTGTATCTAAAAACTGAGTTTTTAGAAAACAGATCCAGCTTGTTTGCTAATGCAACTTTCTTAGGCATTTATGCTCAAAATTAAGGACTTAGGAGAAAATTAGCCAAGTTTAGCACACTGACGATGAATCAACACTTTGTAACATAAGCACACATTATAAAACTTCAGCTCTGTGATTCACAGTTGCTAACTCCCCTTCACAGGCAGGAATAATCCCTCTTTAAGACAAGATGTGTATTTTAACAGAAAAAGTATGATTCAAATATGATGACTTTTTCAAGCAATTGATATCTGAATTGGTAAGGTATCCACAAAAACCAGATTAAAAATTAGTTCTGTCTTTTAATAAACAACTCTTTTTAAAACATGCCAAGTGATGCAAAACAATCTTGACACATCTGGGTCTTTTCTGCAGGTTTAGATCCCTTTTTTCTGAGACTGCCCAGTTTATCCCATGACTACTCACATTAAAAACAAGTCTTTGAAATGACCGATTGCTTTCAAACATTCAAATCTGTTTGCCCAACATTTTAAGTAAAATTCCACCTTACTCTAAAATGTCAATGCTGCTGCTTAGACTAGTATTGTAATCAAAGTCTAGCAGGAAGAAGGGAAATGAAAATTTACTTAGAACTGGAATCCTTAACAGCATTGAGATGAACATCTACCTGATGATGCACTGAGACAGGCAGGTATTATTTGATCTATAATTGATTCAAAACAGAAATTCTGGCAACAGAACAAAGATTTCTACTTTTCAAACATTCCTACCTTTGCCTTGGATGACAAGCCACGCAAGTTGAGCCGAGCTGAAGAAAGTATCTGCAAAGCTTCCTGACGATTAGATTTGTTCTTGCTGCATTTTATAGCCACTAGAATCCAAACACAGAAGGACCCCAAAACAAAAAAGCATTATCACTCTTGCAATAATCTTTGAACAAAAACATTAAATTAAAGATCTTGATACCCTCCACAGAAAATTTTAAATGTAATATCCCCCCCAAAAAACCATGAAGTGAAAAAAAAGCCATGTAATTTTGAGAAGATAACTCTAAACACAACAGGTATCTGTATCCTTCTTAAACATAAGTATCAAAGAACAGGGAATAATCTTACTAAGTTTCATTCATTTCCTGACTGGCACACTCAATCAAACAATTTATGTGATGATCTGAGGACTGAGATGAACTGCAGACGCATTTTCACTTGCATTATGAAGTTGCTAGATCATGAAATTAATTGATTCCATGTTTACCAGTCATATGTTTACTGACTCACCCTACACAATTTCTGCCTCATTCCAAGTATATTTTTCTATGCAGTATCAGGATGATACTCTCTGTTACAGGACTCCTAGTAGTAGGAATAAATACAATAGGCAAAGTAGAGTATTATTTTGCCACTAAGCTTAATAAATATTTGTTACACTCTTCATGAAAAATAAAAGTCCTTTTCAGGTTGAACATACCATGTGCAACCTCTATGGCTCCTTTCACCACTTCCTTAAAAGAAGAAACATTTTTCTCCCAATCACTTGATTGAATTTCACATTTATGTGCCTTAGTGAGATACTGCAGTGACTGCAAGGAGGAAAAAAAAGTATTAGTATGTCAGAAAATCAACTAGGAGACTACATTAGTTTTAAGTATCTACAAAATTAATGGTGAATCCAGAAAATGAATCTGTCTTTACAACACTTGATTTCTTGTGAGTTGGTGTAGTGTCCTCCTGTGCAGCAGAAAGCGTCAGCTGTTACACAGATGTTCTTCACCAATATCGCAGCTCAAGTACGAGAAGCATATAAAACAACACGTGTCTAGTTTTTATCTTCTAAAAATCTGTCTAGACTGATGGATGTGACCCATGTATGCCAAGTCATCATAATTAAATGCACGTGAAAAACAGAAAAACACTTGCATTCACACTTCAAACAGCCAATTCATATCTAAAATAATTATAACTGAACACATCAAAGCTTTCTTCCTGTATATGTAATCCTGGGAAATATGCATTTTACAGATGTAGCTATTAGTTGCCATACTGCTCTGGTTCTCAGTGTGAACAGGAAAAAAAACGTAAACAACATGGAAGTAGGGTCCCATTAAAGGGAAAATAAATAAATAAAAAAATAATAAAGGGAAAAAAAATTAGCAGAAGAAATTAATTTTTGCTTTTGAATTTTGTTTTCTTTCTGGAGCATCAAAAACATGAAACAAATACATGCCAGAAGTTACATGGCTTAATTCAATGACAACTCTCCAGTTATCTTTTTAAAGAGTTTAAGTATAATATAAAAGAATAAAAAAAAATTGGCATGGTACATGTACATGAGCACAGTAAAGACTTCTGATTTTGAGGGCTGTCACTCCAGAGGCTTCCACCTTCTCTCGCCCACCAGAGTTCTAATCACTATGGCACACGTGACTGAACTGCTCATGCTGCTGTAAATGGCAATAAAGAGACATTAAGTCAAACCAGAGTGAAATTAATTTTTTTTTTTCATAATAACCTAGGTTATAACTGGTAGTAGCTCTGGCAAGCAGAGGCAAGAATTTCCAAGAGAAGGAACAACAGTTTTTACAGCAGTCTGATTTCAGTCTGCATGTGTCTGACTCAGAGCAGCAAATTAGGGGGGTTTTGCTGACAGATGTCGAGGAGGGGAAAGAATTCAAAGTCTTGTGGGCTGTTTGTTTGCACTTCTGGAACCTGGATTTATCCTGAAAGGAAGCAGTTATGAGCTGGGGAAAGTTCAAGGAACAGAAGGGATTCACAGTCTGGGATGCATCAGCAGGAAACTTGAAGGCTGGAATGATTCTTCAGTGGGAAAGGTGTGGATGGACTGCATTCAGTGTAGGGAAGAAAGAAGTACTGAACAAGGTGACAGTTCAGAAACATTGAAGTGTGAGAGTAAATATATGCTAAGCTAAAGAAAAAAACTCCAAAACAGAACCACACACTCAACACTTCAGTAGTTTTACACTAACTTGCAAACCTTGTCTTTGATTCAATTTACAAAGCACTGTTGTGAATTGTAACTGTAGACCCTAGTGATTCATGTGGCATCGGATGTATCAGCACAACAAAAAAGTAATAAAAAACCAGCAACCAAGACATTCTTTTACAATACCCAGACATATGAGATTGTTCTTTCAAATTGCATGTTAGGAACAAAATTGGTTAAATATAATTAAACCTGCACTAAATAAGGTGCAGAACGGAAAGATATGGAGTAAAGGTCAAACCCTACATCTGTAAGGAGGTGCATGACACTTTTAAAGGTTTGTTCCCATCTCTTTGTCCTTTGGTGCCACAGTATAGTAAATAATGCTCTTTTAGAATTCATTGACCTTTTTGTCTAATAAACATGGGTGGCAAACTGACTATACATCTAGAATTTTTCTACAGATATGGTTATATTCACTGAATATCTGACTGACCCATGATGGTGCTTGTGGCTGTAAAGCCAATAAATACTGGTTTTATCATTTTTACTTCATAATATGATATCAGAAATCAGTGATTATTTGGTGTATTGCAAATTAATTTTTACACAGTAAATTAATATATGCTTGTGGCTGTAGGCAGTTTTGCTCTTTTATGATCTGGATTTGTGGTACTGTCATACCAGGACATTTGGATACACATGTAAGCATACCTTAAGTATTTATAAATATCATTCCATCTCCCAGGCAAGCTAGACTGTGTGTTCCACAACCAGTCTGATTAGGAAACACAGTTAAAGTACTGTCTACTCTACAAATTGAAACCATGTTTTTAACTGGGTTAGTTAAGAATACCATGATGTAACCAGATTCTGAAATGATTACATTCATAGTATAGACAGGGCCTCTGCTGCTTTGCATGTCTGAGTAAGAATTTGAGGATATATTACAGGATATTGCAGTGTCTGTATTTCTGCATTCTAAATTGGCCAAATCCCTTTTACTGTTCGGCTGTAAAGAAAAATAGGGAAGACAAAAGGGAGGAATTGGAGGTATAACAGACATCAGCAATGACTAAAGAAGACTCTTCACAGGGCAGAACACAAAGAGACAATGAGCAAGGCTCAAATGATTATAAATTTAAGCCCACAGGAATACACTTTGTAGGCCCAACCATCTTCCTTGCTTGACATCAAGCAATCTTCCAAAGAGGCATCTCTTGCCCAGGCCAAAGGCATACCCCCATTAGCAAATACATACTGAATGCTGACCTTGTGTATTTTCAACTTCAGTGAAGATCTGATAACCCTTAACTATTTTTGAACTGTGCACGACTATTTGAACTTTTTGAGATTTAATATCAAATGCAAAACACACTCCAGCATACAACAAAGTAAATACTTCTAGCAGTGCAGAGTGTTTATTCTGGAAATGCAATCAACTTAATTCCCTGGGAAGTGATAAGGACAAGAAATGGAAGTTAACATAGCAATATCCAGTGACGGGTAAAGAGAAAACAATGGTTCAAAAGACTAAGAATTAAATAGCATTATTTAATTTCATTTTAAGATAATTAATGAAAACAAAATCCTACTCTGCATCCTCTAACTGTGGTGTAGATTATTTTAAGTGCATTTTCCCTTAGTGATTGCAAGGAACACAGATGGATCATGCCACTGCTGGATCACGCCTTTAAGATCCACTTTTTTCCAGAAGCTGCAATATCCTGTCTTCAGAGTCAAGGATTTCAATTAAAAAAAGGCCAAAACCCACATCACCATTTGATTATAGATATTAGACTGTTGTCATGAAAAGTTTCAGAATACAAATTCAGGACAATACACACATGCTGCGATATGATGCTTTGAAATGAAACACTGGTAAAAAAAAAAAAAAGATATTATTTTTCAAGTCTAAGAAAACTGATGTAAAACGTTTTGCTCCTGTTGTGTGTAACAAAATGTGTGCCGTAGGAACACAAAGAAAAGACAATGAGCTTATAAAAACACTAAAGCAAAACAGGTCTGGAAGAAGAGCATGTTGTACTATAGCACTATAGTTCTTACCTTTTCAATATCTTCACCATTACCATTCTCTCCATTTCCATAAAGTTGGGCATAAAGTCTCCAGATTGCCCCATCATTTGTCACTCGTGAAGTGACTCTGCCCAAGAGCTCTTGCAGTTTCCCCTTCAATCCACTTGATACCTCTCCAGTACGATCTGCCAGACCATCCACTACTGCTTTGACCAGAATAGCCAGCACCTTCAAAAAGCAGCAGGAGAGAGTTATTTCAGCTCAAATCAACATCAGTATATATAATGCTATCTGTAATATTTGATCTCTATTAATGATTGTGCCATATGACAAGTACAGAATTTACTAAGAAATACATGGAGTAATTCAACTGATTTAAACCTCATCTATAAGATTCTGTGTTGGTGAAGGTGAAGAGGCCAAAAATCTAAGACGGAAATTTGGGTAAAGGAAATTGTGGCAGAAAATATCTTATAGGTATTTTCACCTTCTAATACAGTTATAAAAAGATCAGTGAACAGGCTGAGCCAAATTAACTCAGGTAATGGAAGACACTCTTTTTTACAGAACCTCTATTTAACAACCTGCAGAAAGTGAAAGATGTACAGTGGATAAGATGAAAACCAGAAGGCAATGGAATACTGCCTTGGGAATCTCTGCTTTTAATGAACTCCTGGTGAATTACCAGTCAAATCAGTTCCATCAAACTCTTCTACAAGTACTCATTAGTGGCTGTGCCTTTTGAATCACTGGCTTGAGAATGTGGGATCTGACCTGCAGAAATGCTGAGCACACGCAGCTACTGGTGGGAGCTTGGTTTTACATGTAAAAAAAGCTACATTGTACCGTCTTTTTGTCCCAAACTGGACACTGAAAACTAGAAAACAGTGTCACCGTGCCTCATTCCTCCTCGCCAAAATAAGCAACAGCAAATTTAAATCAAGGCAGTAGATCATATGATAAATTAGAAGAAAATAAACCCTAGAAAAGCTGTGGCTTATCAAGTTAGTGCAGTGCATGAGACACAGAGACTGGGGAAGAAATAAGGATGAAAACAAAATGGAAGTTTCATCAGGCTTGCATTCAAGATAGGCCAGTAAGAGTTGCACAAACACCTTCATGCTGGTACTTCCTAACTTGTGAGCCTGTCATTTGGCAACTTTAATAATGCTTAAACATTTTTGTCTACATGACACCAACACAAGGAAATCACACTCATAGCAATAATAATATCAAGACAGTAATAAAACTAACTTCAAAGATAACCTGTGAATAGCCGCAAGCTCTACAAATACACCATTGCTTTACTAAAAGTAGAATGGGATGCATCCTCCCCAATCAAGATGCAGTTCAATGGCAGAAAGTAATGCAAAAATTGTGACAGTATCAAAGCATATTACACTTAGAAAAAAACACACCCAGTTTAGCATTTGTGATATGTCACTTTCCTAAAATAACCTTTCTTCTATAGAATGACTCAATTACAATGCATCCCAAAAAATGACTTTTATCAGATACAGAAAATTCTTGGCAGAACAACCCAAATCCATCAAAATGGCTGATAATCTCATTACATAAATCTAATACAGGAAGTGAAAACAAATATACATCTACCTTTTCAGAACTAATTATCACAGTAACATCTGAACATGAGTTAAACAGCTCCCCTCTTGTCTCCCCAAAACCACAGCAGTCGCTTATATTCCTTATAAAATGATAAACAAACTGGCAGTTCCTCTCTTCTTTTCAAGATCTCTTAAGAGTCACTTAAGATAACAGAAAATATGATCAACTATTGATAGCCCAAAAGTTCTGGAATTCATTTATATTCATGATTTGAAATATAAGACACCAAGCCTCATCATTAACCAGGTCTTCTATAATGAGCAAAACACTGGCAAGTGTTGATATTTCCATTACTACAGCACTGTAATAAAAAAACATAAGCAGTGCAAGAAAAAGCACTAAACTGTGTTCTCTTTAGACAAGGAACTAGAAGTGGTCCTGAGGATTCATACACAGATGTGACTTCTCAATTGATTTCTCAGTTTTACAAAACTGTTAATCAAAGTCCAAAATGTTAGTTCATGTGACTATAACATATAATCATCAAAAGTTTTAAAGCCAATGATATTTTGTTTGTACATGAAAAAGAAGTTTCCTTAATCAATAGGATGCAGCAACTGTAAAATTACCCCTATTTCCATAGAGTCCTGGTTTTGCTTACACTTCTATCATAATAATCAATTTCCTTTTTTTGTAATCCATCATGTAAGCTTTGGCACTACAGCAGTTAAAATGAAACTAGTGTCAAGACCCAGATTACAGGGTCCATTAAACAGTAATGGATCATTAATGCTACTTGGTTGTGAACACTTGTTAAATAAAGTTATTTCAAACTGCAAGGGAATTGTACTAATCATACAAAAGTATTAGCAGTGTAGCAGAGCTTTGCATTTAGGTTGCCATAAATGTTAAAATTTGTATCTTTGAGAGATTTTAAACTGCCATACATACTAAATTACTAGAGCAATGCTCTGTTGGCCCAAGATCCCAAACAAGGAGTAGAGGATTTTTTTGGTTGGTTAGTTTTTTTCAAGTCTCTTTTAATGAACTGGGCTCCATATGATCAGAGAGTTCACGTTTAGCATGACATCACACCATCTGCATTACTCCTTCTCCTTTGCTTTTGTGAATAATGTTTACTACAAACTGAACAAAAAACACTGTGAGACAAAACCTTTGAAATAAACCAAATGATTTATAAATGCTGTGATTTTCATCAGTTACTCTCACTTCAC
Organism: Illadopsis cleaveri; assembly: GCA_013399915.1. NCBI lineage: Eukaryota > Metazoa > Chordata > Aves > Passeriformes > Timaliidae > Illadopsis > Illadopsis cleaveri. The sequence goes on from VXBB01024947.1 coordinate 353,311, forward strand.
AATTGTTCTCCAAACAATTCCTTTCATGTAAAAATTCTCTTGGTCTCATTTTTAGATGCTTCACTAATACTAATCAAACTTGACAGTGGCCCAAGAAAGATGAGAACACTCAGATAACAGATCCAAAATGACAAATCTGCAGTCTGTGAGCTCTCCCTGTTCCCCTTCCAAATTAAGGATTTTATAATAAAGACAATTGTCATTAGTGACCTACTTAAATGAAGTAGAGCTCCAGAAATTATTAATTCCTACCCTCACATTTCGAAGTCCCCTTGGAACATGCTCTTATGGCCTTTTGTTAGAAATGGTTTGGCAACACGAACTGCTGAAATGAGGATGTTACTTGATGGAAAGGGTACCAGAAAAACTTTGCTAGAATCAAAATAGCACAGAATTGCAAAGTGGAAGCCTTTGTCCATACTTCTGTATTCATAATCTTTGACAGCACATAACAAAGATATGGTTTCTGAAACAGCACATCTAAATAGTTTTTCCAACCACAAAATAACTTATGTCATTTACAAGGCTGCAACATTCCAAGTAAAAAAGGTTGATTGTCTCCACAAGCATGCATGTGATGGAAAGTAGTATAATCAGGAGTTGCAGAAACATTCCAGGTACATTGACTAACTCATACCAATACTTCAGAGACCAATTTGATGATTATAATAGGTAAGGCTTTCTCCTTGGGTACTTTTTAGAGACTGATTTACTAGTGGAAACTACAGATAATTCAGTTAGCCTTTATATTTTATTACATAACACATATATCAAAGGTTTTCCAGGTGTATTTCTCAGCTTTGTGAACATTAAAAGATATATGGAAATGTGAAGGATTTTAAGAACCAGTACGGAGGGAAGGTAAGAAAGTGTGCTTTTAACATTTACACACAATGCTAACAAACTGACACTTTTGAAACTGTCCTTTGCCATAATCTTTTACTGCTTTGTTGCTCATTTATAAAGAGCCTTTTAGCTCTTCCTTGTTCAATTATATCAGCAGAATCTGTGCATACATATCTTCAAGCTTCATGATATCATGATCTCAGAACCTTTGCCACAGGGATGGCATTGTTAAATAACTAGAACAGCACAGAAGCAAAACTTCCCAAATCTGTGTGCTGTACTCAGAAGACTGGCACAAAGGACAACAATCCAATCCTAACAAACCTGTTAGGCACAAAGGCCTAACAGAAATCACCAATAAGAATCTGAATGCTTTACTACTATTAGAAGAAATCAGTGATTTAAAAATATGACTTCAGGCTATTCTGAAATAAAATAAAGAAGTCTGATGCAACTACAGAAATCAAGGGCATTTCAAATTGTACATTCAATTGCACACATTCAGTCTCACAAGGGGTATTCTGCAACAATGATTATGCTAAAGGCAGTTGGTTTTGACAAAGAACTGGAATCAATGACTCAACTTGTTTCTTCCAGTCCTGTGCATATTTATTTTTTTAAAAATTCCTACCTTGTTTCTCACCACTATGTCATGTAGCTTAGTAGTATATCAATTAAAATCTATGATGACTACAAATACTAAATATAACCTGAGAGAAGATGATACTATGTTGAATGGAAACAATGGTGTATGTTTTCATTTACTCATGTTCATGATTTCACATTGTCAAAATACAATTGCACAAGATGGTTATAGATCATCCCTATTTAAAACAGTCCAGCTGGAAAAAAGGAGAAGCTCACCAATTAATGGTGACCTTTGTAAACAATTTCAGCAGAAGCTTTTATCTGCTTTTTTGTTTTGCTACGGAAATACTCTTTTTTTCCTTGTAAGATAATTGTTTCAAGCCTGAAATTCTCTAATCAGGCTCTGAGGTTTTTCTTGGCAACTAGTAAAATCCTCCTAATTGAGGCAACTGTATTAGAAGTTACAATGAAACCCATAAAACACTTCACATATCAGAAGCCAAAGTTAAAATTAAGATGCAAAAAGAATTTAGGAAAGATAGCATATATACTTCTGTAAAAGTTATAAAAGTTGTATGAGAATAAGATGAAAAAAAGTTATGCAACAAAAATAGAAATTTAATACAAGCAATATCCTCAAAACCTTTAATAAAATGTATTACATAAAATTTGATATATAACAGTAACAGGCATCTGTATCATCTCAAAATATCTCAAATGGACAAATATATGTAGAAACTTCAATTGCTAGTAAGCTGTCAGTCTGTTAAAAATAATACAGTAGACCACCCCTAAAAATGGTATTTTAAGTAGCAATTGAGAAGAGAATTCATTGAAAAAAGCCAACAATCTACACGATGCTCCATGACAGGCTCCACCAGTACTACAGTACTCCAGCTGCCAAACACACTAATCTTTACCACATATAACACAGTTTTCCATTGACACTCTTTAGTGCTAATGTTTAACGTTAGCTATATCAAACCTAAAAGATTTGATTAATATAGAATGTTATCCTGTGTTTGACTGCCTTTACTAGTAATAAGTACTGCATTCATGTATAATTTGTTATTAAAAAGTAATGCGAAAAAAGTATTTAACATCCCTGCCCCCCATGACCATATGAGATGTTTCCACAATCGTAACTAATTCTATCTGCTCTCTCTCCTCACCACTGGACTCAAATTCCCAAGAGTCAGGAAAGCTACTTTTGCTCTTTTTATGGGACAAGAAACAAAACATTCTCCTGGGATCCATGAGCAGCAGCAGCTGGTTCCTCTTACCCTTGTACTACACAATCTCCCTAAGAGCTCATAAGCTCTTCAACCAGATATGCTAATTTTGCAAAGATTCTTGGAGGTGTTTTACTACTCTCCTTGAGAGATTCTCTGGCTTGCCCTGCAGATTCGTCTCGCTATTTTCACTGAGTGTACAGAACCCTGCTTGGATCAGGACCTGATTTCAGGCAAGGTAACATCCCAGGTAGGTTCTCTGGATTTTGTCCAGAGTACACATTTACAAACACAAAATTTAACTGAACTACAGTGAGAGATAAGCAAAATAACTCTTTTATTGTTCTTTGTTCTGGTTATTAAGAATCATTATTATGACCGTAATGCATTCAATTTATTTTCAAAGGCTCATTTGTGGGATTTTCCAACACATGGGAAAAGCTTCCTTTTCTTTAAACTAAATAATTTATATTAATTCTGATACAGGGATATGCAGGAACAATGTGGAAAGATGGGATTATGCACTGAATTTTATATAAAAATAAGCCTTAAAACTGCAAGGCTCATGCGTGTTCCTTCATGAAGTCTGTTGCAATCTGGATGCAAAGGTTTTCAGTTTTCTCTAGTTTCATTTTAAATATTTATTCTTAGAGTCCAAATCTCCAAAACTTAAATCATTTGCCTACATAACTTCATTGGCATGTGCACTGTCATTACTGTTACATCTATCAGCAGCTATCAGCAGCTATCAGCAATCTCTCTGTCTCAGAACGAAACATGGTGAACATAGAGGATGACTAAATATGAAAACTTCCCCACCTGTGTATCCTTGTACTTTTCTCTTAAGTCCATGAGCCGGTGATAAGCTTTAATTGCTTCTGAAAACTCTCCAATGTCTGTACTGGTGAGAAGATAGTTCTCCCATATTTGCCAGTGCTCATAGTTGCACTTGAGAGCTTCTTGGAGGGTTCGAAATGCTTTGATCCTAATCAATAATAAAAGAATAATAGAAATTATTACAGAATATTTCTACACTAAAATCAGTTGGCATAGCATCAACTAAAAACCTGCTTATTTAAAAAATCATATTTAGAACACCAAGCAGTGCAAAAGCTATTGCTTGTAATTTACAATACTGATAATTCCTTAATCCCTTTGTATTAGTTCATACACAACAGGACACTCTGTAGTTCAAACTAGGTAACTTCTCTTAGCTCTCATATTTTATTTTTTTTTCAAAAATTTATCATAATTTTGCCATCTATGTCAATATTCTCCTTTCTAAATTTTTAACCGGAACCATAAGAAAAAAATCTAACTCATGCTGCAGTTGTAACACACATTAAAAAATTAAAAATCAGTGAGTTTGTGACAGATGCAGAATGGTATTGACTTACTTAATCACACAGAGGAAGGTTATTTGACAGCTTTTTGTGATTTATTTTAAATGTTTACACATGGCAAACATGCATATGCATTGCACAGAAGCCCATCATTTTCAACCATTCCTTTCCTTAGGTCAGCTGGAAGGTATACCTACACCCTCTGCTCCCTGATGCTGTGCTGCTCAGTACAAATGTGTCAGAATGGCCCCAAACACTACTAGGGTCCTTCTCCAATCTGACCCATCTCATACTGACAGGAGAAAGTGTTATGGAATAACGGTGGACAGCACAATTCCTATAAAATCATCATCAAGCTACAAAGCATCTTTAGTTTTTCATACGTATCCACTGCAGGCAACTCTTGATCATTTTCTTACCAAAGGAGAGCATTAATGGCATCCTCTGATAAGAAAATGCCATTTGAAGTGTATGTTGGTAAGTTTTGTGAGCTTACTGTTTAAAGCCTTAAACATACTACTAAAAGTGGCAATAAATTTGAAACTTTAAAATAGCTCTGCTAGAGAATTGGAATGATAGAGTTCTTTCTAAGAGACTGAAGTCTCAGTTGGACAGTCATGACATGTAAAAACCACGAAGGAATGGATTCCTCTAAATTAAGACTTGAATCAGAGCTTTCCTACGCTGGTAAAAAAATCTTCTTTGGTAAGGCATAACAATATATCTCTTCTTAATAAATATCATATAAAGATGGCCTGTTATCAAAATTTGCAGTTCACTTGCTCTATATTGCTTGAGTATGTTATTAAAAGCGCTTTCTCTAAAGAAAGACAGGACAAAGAAATGGTTGGCTGAGTTTCAAAAAGAGGGTCCAAGAGCGTAAACATCTCAGCCAAGACAATGTAATATCTAAGTAGTTAATCAGGCCATTAAAAGTTTGAAATAGCTTGGTCAAGGAAAAATGTAAATAACTGCCAATCTCAGGGCATGATATTAAGAATTATCAAATACACACAAAGAGCAAAATTATTTAAGGAGAGAAAATACACTGATAGAGCAAAATTATTTATGAAGAACAGGTCATCTGTCATAGCTAGAGCAGAACAGTTCACATGCAGAATCTTCCCACATTCACTCACCTTTTCTCTCACTTCTGATATATTGACAGATGTGATGCTGATGAACAAATGTACTAACAGTTGAGTTTTCTCCACTGTTAACAATCTCACTAAGGGATTTCAGACCCCGAATTTTAGGTTAAATTAGAAAAGAACACAGCCCTGTTTCTTCTGTGAATTTTGCTTCAATGGGAAGTTGGGATCTGCCACAGCTCTCTGACAGCCTGGAAGGTGCTCTGCCTGACTCATGTACGTATTGTTTCTGCAACTGCTCTTCACCATCTGTAGGGCTAGCCTGTATCATCTCCCCTATCTTCCTGAAAATTAGTAAGCTATCAGGAGGGTAGATGCCAGTAAGATGGAAATGTGAAATGTAGTCAAGATATCAAAGGGTTGGGACAGAAATAGTATTCCACAAATCATCGCTCTTGCTATGTAATAAAATCCTCCAGATTCTCAAAACAAATCGCGTGTGTATTTAACCAATCATGTAATGATGGACTTTCCTTAACCAGTTAAGTAAATTCATACCCAGACAGGAAACAGTAGGCAGTACAAATGTATTATCTGGTCTTGGAAACTAGGAATCTTTCATATGAAGGACAGAGAGCCAGTCCCAGTTTGCTTTGAGAAATCTGAGACCTACATTTCAAAGACCTCCTGGCACACAGAGCGGTTTTTCTGGTAAACCAAAGCAAGCAGTCTGTTTTCATCACAATTAATTTTTCTGGAGGAAATTCAGAATACACAAAATTTGTGGAGTCTTAAAAAGCAAACAACCCCTAAAATTAACAAAACTCCTGTCCTTTGGGTGTTAGCAAGTCGCTTGCATATACTTTTCAAAAAGTACTTATGTTATATTTGTCTGTTTTATGAGACTCTGCCAACCCTTAGCCAAGTGCACAATCTAGGAGTGGGCCTGAATTAAAAGCCTGGTTAGAGTAAAGCTGGATTTTTTTGTGGTAGTGAAAGAAAACTATTAACTACCTTACTTTTGCTTTCCTTTTTTTAAAATCCTCACTCCACTTAATTTTTTTTTTCTTCTGGTAGGCTTGAAAAATAAGCATTTATGTATCCCCACACAAACTATTCAAGTGTACTGCTATAGATATTCCCTGTTTTGAGACAGAGTTAAACTAGCTCACACACAGTCTTGACCTATAAGTGACTACATAAATAATCAAAGAAGCTGCTATTCCACAGCAAGGCCAGGCCACACTCAGCTATCAGCACATAATACTCACTTTGTATTTACTGTACATTGAGTCCTATCTCACATGTTTCCTGTGGAAAAAAACCTCAGTAACATGCCCCCATTCATTGTTTTTGCTACCATATCAAATAGGTTACAAGTTTTGTATGTACTTAGCATATTAGATCACAAGAGTAGATTAAGAATAGTAAAATTCAACCAGTAAACTGAAACGAATCACTCAGTAGTTTCTCAGCCTTGTGCAGATGAACAGAAAATGATTTTGATTAAAAATACTTTTATGAAACAAACATAAACCAGTACACTGAGCACCTGACATTTTGAATTGTATGGAAAAGAATGAGCAAGAACCACATGAATTGCACATACTCAAGGCACTGCTGAAGGTGGAAGGAACTACTCAAAAGTTAAAGTAACTTAAAGTCTTGCTTTCTATTACTTTTTAGCCTTGTGTAGTTATTCTAACATTTCATTTTCTCCTCCCTCCTGCTCCCATTGACATATCTATCTGCTACGTCCATATTGCTTCTCACTTTTCCTATGTATGTTCACAAATTTACACTTTTATGCAAACTTACTATTCTTTCTCTATGTTTTTACTTTGCCTCCTGACTACATAACCATATAAATTGATGTCAGATTTCAAGTAAGGTTTTTAAAAATAATTTATCTTATTCTTTTGTTTCATTCTTTGGTGACAAATTAGAATGTGGAAATTCTTAAATATTAAATTATCCCAGGTAAACTTTTATTACATTGTGTTGAAATACAAAATACAAAACAAAAGTGGCAGTCCACTTAGGCCAAAGCTTCTTGTATGAATCATTAGTTTAAAAGGAAAAGAATAATCCAGCTCGCATGTGCGCAGATTTCCATCTGCTTTTGTATATAAAAACCAAACTGTCTGGTTTTCCCTTAAATGTACAGAGGACAATATCCTATGAAATTACATAGGTCTGAATACATCATTTGCTTGAAAAGAACCTTTCTTCTTAACTTCACAGTCAAAGTAGTTTTTATTATTTATCTTTATTATGAATATTTTGCACTGGTTGTACTTACTACATCACAAACACTTCTAACAAGAAGAAAGTGTAGAGAAAGGCTGCTACTTGTATAAAGGTTATAAAATTATTTCCTCTAAAATAAAAGAGTTACCAGTAATTCAACCTGGGAGAGAGAACTGAAAGGCTAAGAATTACAAAATATGAGTTAAGCACCTTTTAATAACAAAAAACTCAATGTCAAAGAAAGGGAAATCACAGTTATTTGTTTTGGAAGCAACATCTTCTAATACTTTTGAAGTACTTACTTCTGTTTTAATCTGATATAAGCAGTTGATAAATTGTTCCAGGCCTCAGCATTCTGGAATGATACAAGAAGAAGTACCAAAAAATTTATTCACTTACATTGTGCTTACTTGATAAAAATACGTAAGCGAAACTACCGTCAAACATCATTGATCTGGCTAATCACTCATACTGACACATACCTTCTACATGGCAGTTAAAATATTACATTGAAATATAAATTATTATATTAAAATTGAAACACAAACATTTCACTACATCAGCAATCAGGTATATAAATATTAATTAACTGCCTTGTGGCTACAATACACTAAGTCAGCTCTTGCCTTCAGTCTCAGCTGTAAGCAGGCATCCTCTTCTAGAATCTAGCTGAGATGGCTGGAAAGGTCAGTGCACCCAGCAGCTCATCCCTTCTCACTAGCTGGAAGCTACTTAACCTGCACCACTCTCTGTAACTGGACAGAAATGATCTGGTGCTCCCTAATGCATGTCAGGTAAAACCAGCAGAGATGTGCAGAGATGGTTCCTGCCCTTTGCCTGACACTACTGTAAATGTGAAGCCCCATCACTGAATTCAGCAAAGTGACAACTGGACATGATTTGAAGAAGAGTCTGAATGTACTCCAGTACTGAAGGCTATCCTGAGGCTTAAGGAGTATTTAACTCATGCTGGGAAACCTTTCTGAGACTTAATTCATGAAAGTGGTCACTACCTTGCTACAGCTGCAGATGTATAGACAGGTTTTGCCTCCAACTGAGAGCCAGTCCAGCACCTTCTACTCACAAAAACCCCACCATGTAGCCCATTGAGAAGTCAGATGGCTTGGTCATATGAATACAATTAAATATAGGCCCTAGAGAGATAAGTGAACCCAGTTTTAGTATCTACTAGGAAGTAAATTTACTGCACTGAACAACAACAAAAAAACCAATATATAAAGTAAGAATTCCATTTTCATCTGTATGTGCATTTTTTCCCCTAAGTAAGTTACTGCATTTTATAATAGAGAAAAAAGAATACTCTGTCACTTCTCATTTCTCTTGGAGAAAAGAATGAATAACAACAGTTTCTATTGAGTAGATGGCATTAACTCTAAGCAAGCAAGAAGCTGAAGTCAGGCCTTCTGGCAAAAGTATTGTCAGTGTATTCCTCAGGTAATCCAGCTGGCACCTTCACGGTCTCAATGCACATTCAAGCAACACTACTGTACACATCTTGAAAATTGCCCTGCATCTTGAAAATATGGCTAAGCTCCATTCTCCCTGTGCTCTTGAAATACATAGTTACGAATTTACTTGTCATACATGAGCTTGACTTTTTTTTTTCAGGAGAATGTGATTACTTAGAGGACTAAATATTTTAATATAATTTTTGTTTTATCTCTTTTTGGCTCTCCTCAAAATTTAGTCTTTTTTGTCTGTTTTAGCAATGTGTGCAAGCATAAAGGAATTTTTCAAATATATTTTAACATTCACACACTCATACTTGGACAAAGTTAAGTACCGGGTAAGTATTTTTATGATGCCTTACGACAAAAATATATCCTTCATGGACAAGCTTAATTTATTCAAAGGGCTAAGGTTTAAACAAGTTTTTCATTATTGCTTTGCTTGTTTATAATGAAAACATCCTTGCTGCTTTTAGATAAGCCATCTGTATCGTTTGTTCAAAAGTACATACATCTGGTTCCAATGTCACACAGCGCTGAAATGCTTTGGCAGCACCTTCGTAGCCTTCTAAAGCAATGTATGCGCAGCCCAAGGAAAACCATACACCTAGCTGGAGAGAAAAAAAAATCAATGGTTACCTATATACATGGATATTTCAGCACAAAAGAAATATTTTGGCCTGGGTGAACAAACATGTAACTCTTGCTGATTTTTTCCCATCTTCAGCTGTAACAGTATTGTACTGGGAAAAAATAATATCCTGTATGCTGATTAGAGAAAAACTTTAGGTTCAAAATATGGATAAACAAAGGTGTTGACTGCATGAAGACCACATAACCATTTGTGAAGTGCTCTTTAACAGTCCATTTTCATTAGAGGTTTGCATATTTTGCTTTCATTTGTGAAAAATCCACGTTCGCCTTATACTATTACAATTAGGTCAAATGATAAACACTAGGAAATGTTTTTCAAGGTAATCACATTTGACAAAAAACATCTCAAATGACCAAACAGAAACAGTTCAAAATTACAGTTCTTTCTACTCATCATTGACCTTCTCAAGTTTCTATCGCAATGTTTAGAGATAGAAATGTATTTAAATAATGTCTTGCACAGAGAATAGAACTTTACCAGTTCAGTAATCTTGCATTTAAAGTCTTTAGTTGTTACAACCAAATGCCTCTCATCAATAAAGATTCAACTGGGGAGGAGAACTCAGCACCTCCGCTCTCTATTCCACCCTCTCAGGGAGCTGAAGTGAGCAGTGAGGTCATGTCTCAACTTCCATTTCTCCAAATTAGACAAGCCTGCTCTTCTCATGATGTTCCTTCCAGTCAGCCCTTTTTCCAGCTTTGGAGACCTCTTCTGGATGCTTTCAAGGACCTTCACATTCTTCTTAAATTGTGGGGCCCAGAACTGCACACAGTGCTCAAGGTGAGTACTGTAGACAGCAAGTTAATCCCCCCTTTTGACCTGCTGGCTGTGCTGTGTTTGATACATCCCAGGATTCACTGCCCATCCCAGGACTGGATTCCAGTCACTACTGACTCACAGGGAACTGCTGCACAATGGTACAAAGGAATGTTAGGGAATGGTACAAAGCTGCACCAGGGGAGGTTTAGACTGGACATTAGGAAGCAATTCTTTACCTAGAGGGTGGTCAGACACTGGAACGAATCTTCCTAGTGGTGGTTGATGCCCCAAAGCTGTCAAGTGTTTAATAGGCATGTGGACAATGCCCTCAAAAATGTGCTTTAACTTGGTCAGCCCTGAATTAGTCAGGTAGGTGGACCAGGTGATCATTTTAAAGCCCTTCCAACTGAAATAGTCTGTTCTACTCTAAAAAGTATCAGAAAACAGCATAAATTACAGCAAAATAAATTTTCACAGCTCTTCAACAGCAAGTTCCTGATTTGCCACATGATTAATTCTCAAAGAACTGCAAGTTTACCAGTATTACTTTTTATAGAAGTTCTGTAATTCAGAAAATTCTTACATCCTAAGTATACTAACAGAACATTTTCTGACAGCATTATGCTTTTTAAATGCATGCTGTCAAAACAAAACAGGACATTTTATAAGGTGCTGCAAAATCATTCCAGGTACTACTACCCTATTGCAATAAATTCAGCCATTTCTCCATTCTATCTTCCAAGGTGTAAAAAAAAGATTTTCTTGGGAAATTTTTTTCAGAGGGAAAGATGTGGGGAAGAGGAAGATGGAAAAACAGGTTACATTAACTCTGTATTGCACAGCAACGTATCACTTCTTGAGGTGTCTGTTTAATGTTTATACTCTCTTCTGTTTTGGGTACTAGTTCTGAAGCAACTAAGTCTGATAACTCAGGTTCTCCTTAGGAAATCATAACAAATATTTAAACACAAAAACATTACCTTAATTTTTTTTTCCAATCAGGGATTTTTAAAGGGTTGAGGATAACACTGTTGGTTCATACACAAGGAGCTTTTACCTCTACAAACTAATTGCAAACTGTAGCAAACATTTTTACAGTTCTCGCCACTTGAAACTCATTTTCTTGTCTCCGATACCCAACTTATAGTTGCTCCTGATTTAATTGCTATAAAATTTATAGTTAATCTGCTTCAAAGCTTAGATCCCAGAATACAAACACATGACACTGATCTTTGTCAAACCTGACAGCCTGGTGGGCAATCTTTATGATATTGAGAAAAGAGCAGAACAAACTTGACAATAAAGATATCCTTTTGCTTATGAGGGTGTAAGTGGATGGCCTATCCCTGGAGCAGGTGGATAAACAGGTGAAGACAGAATTGGCAACTGCATCTAGCATGGGCAAACATGAAAACCTACTTTTCAGCACAGTCAACCTGTCACTGTCACGATTCATAAACTCATCAATCAAGGAAGAAAATACACATGAAGAGAAAACTGTGTTTCTCAAATTGCAGATGGCAATATCAATATTAAATAAACATTTAGTCAATCTAATTTTTTAAGGCTCTTTTGTCCATCAAGTTTCCAAAAGTCCAGCACTTCCACATGGCTGCTATCTCATTAACTCCCCTTTATTGTCTTTCTAGGTCAGTAACTTTCTGAACAGGAAAAGCAGGGGCAGAGACAGGAGCGATCAAGTATGAAATTGAAGGTTAGTTCCAACTTTATAGCTCAAGATGCAAGTAAAACAGTGCTCCTGTAAAGAGTGAGAGGAAAAACAGTCACTGCATGTCTTATAAATCTAATGAGTAACAGCAGCACAGTCTCACTTCTGAACTTGTGCAGACTTTCACCACTGAAAAACAGACTGTGTGAGCTCTTTGACCTCTGGAATTGTCTGTCAAGCCTTGCAAGATGCTCATAGTGAAAGTACAAGAGAAATGCATCTGTCATCCACAGTCGTGTACAAGTAATTCTGTGAGCAGCAGTGCTAATGAACACGAGTTTCAGGTATATTTGAATTGAAAGGTTTTCATTTTTTTGTGGATTCCCCAAAGACTGAGAGAGTGATTGGCTCATACAACAAACATCTACCTCAAAGACCTCAACCACTCTTGACCGGCTGGCTAAAAAGTACACAAGATTAAAGGAGAGTTGACAGAGAATGATTTTTTCCATTACATATTTTGGGCAATCACTTGATGCACTCTAAAAATCTCTTCCTTCAGAAAGGTTTCTAATAACCACAAAAAAATTAGAATTTCTTTGTAACAGGGAGTCTTTGTTTATCTGATAAATTATTCACAATTCTGGGAACAAGTTAATCAATTAATTAATTAATATTTTCCTTGTGTTAAAGTCCTTGCATTTAGAATCAATTTCCACTCTGCTTTTCCCCCATAAGACGCCCTGGAATAGGAAACAATTAATTTCTGTTGTCACAGAATACAGACAGAATTTAAAAGACAGTTATGTCAATCTGCACTATCTAGCTGCTCAATCTGTTTGTTCGAAACGACTCAACAGAATCTTAAAAAAAGCTTCCTAAGCAACAAGAGGAGGAAATGTTCACTTTCCTATATGGACTGGCCTATTTTTCTTGGATTTCCTTCCATTCTAAACTTCCTTTGGATAGGATACAAAATAAAAAAGCATTTCAGCAGAATATTTCTCAGTTTTGAGCCCTGTAGGCCATCTTCTGAAGCCCTTTATTATCTGGAAGTCCTCTCAATTTAAATAAAATTCCTATCTGAGTAATATATGTTTTGCTGATATTTTTGGTCATTTTCTTTTCCATCCTAAATATGTTTACAAGTTGTCTGGAGTTCATTTGAATAAGAATAGGACTCTGATTCATTGGAATAAATTATGTCAGCGAAACACAAAAAAAAGCTTCATGAAAATGACTTGAAAGGCTGGAAGCCTTTAAATTTTTTCTAAAGCAAAAGTCCAGTTAGTCACATAGAACTTAAAACAACAGCTTCAGCAGTGTTCTTTGGGGGCAAGAAGGAGGAAGACTCTGCTTTTGCATGGACCTAGAAATGGCTACAAGGAGCACAATTTATATACATAAACAACCACAAAGCTTTTTTAACTTTTCAAGACCTTCCACAGGGTGAGCCTTGTTGGCATGGGATCTACGAGATGAGAAACTGAGACAAGATTACAAAAGTTGTCTGCAGAATTGCTTGCAAAGATCAGCAAGAGAAACCAGCCTCATCAAGAGAACTCTTTTCACTGTGGTTTCAGTTTTGATGCATTGTTGTAATAGAAGGTACTGTCATCACAAGTGTAACACAGTGCTTCTCAGTGACTCCAGAACAAGATAGACCAGAACATTTGAAAAACATTTCTGTGAAATACAGACATCAGAGTTTGTAACTCAAAGCCAGGGCAAACTCAGACAGGGCAAAAGGATACTTTCATAAAAATCTGCATTCTTCTTGTAACTGTTTTGCTTTATGCCTTGTTCATCATTTATTTGATGGCAATTATTAATTTGCAGTGGCTTCATCTCTTTGAAATTTCTTTGAAAGAGCTCTAGCAAAGATTTACCTGCATGCAAAGACCTGGATGCAAAAGGATGTCTTCATTTCATACTACCATTTTTAGCCAGTCTTCCAAGTACATGGCGAAAGTTTCGCTAAGGATAGTAATGAACTGTTATTTTGACAACTGTGCCCAAACTGTGTCTTTTAAAAAAGTGTCATCATTCAAAACCGAACACGTGAATTAAAACCAAAGCCATATGTGCATCGTTTCCCAACCTGCATAGGGTTGATCTGTACTGAACGTTCAAAGCACTCCACACATTCCCTGAATTCCCGGTTGCGGAGATGGAGGAGGCCTTTGGAGCGCTGGGCGCGGGCGCTGCGGTGCCTGGAAAGCTCCCAGGCCTTGTCGTAGTAGTGGTGGTCTTTCAGAACATCACCAAGCAAACAGTATAATGATGGTGTTTCCTTCTTCTCTAACTCCCGCCTCAGTATTTCTTCCGCCTGTTAAAGAGCAAAGAGAAATCAACACATAATGAGACTATTTATTTTCAGTTAATTACCTACCTGAACAAATACTGCTTCAGCACCTAGCAATCATCAGTTGAAGATAAAGAAGTAGGGCTAGTGAGGAAATGGTATCTTCATCAACACAGCATCAAAGATAAAGTCCAGAGAGAATCTGGTTCCAAACTGATGTTTAAAACATACTTCAACATAGTAGGGTGGCTTTTGGTTTAACACACCAAGGAAAATTAAACCATAAAAACAAGAAGCAGCTTACTCCTTTCTTTAGGTATGTATTCTGTCCCAAGAACAACTATCAGTCCTGGACATCAAACCTACACCTAATTCACAGCAATGCAGTATCAGCACCATTAAGGTATCTGCAGTGCTAGAAGTTTATTAATTTTTATGTGTCCTTGTAAGTACTCTTGCAATAACTTTCATTCCCTTTTCTCTAATTGCTCTTCTCTGAAAATAGGATTACCATTCTGTTATGTCTGAAGACAAATGGACTTTCGTACTGTTCGTTGTGGAAATGCTATGCTTTTACAGAAGATATAGAAATTATAACTTTATCTAAATGTTTAAAATATAATATATTCAAAATATATACAGCTTTATGAAAAAGAAGACACAAGCTGTGTCTCCCAGACATCTATTATGGGCTGTAACTAACTTTCAAAAGCTATTTTTCTCAGGGCCACTATCTTTGTTTTAACAATAAAATTATTGTTTCTCTTAAACAAGAGACAGTCTGCTTTCTGTGGATTTTTGAAAAGATAAGTACACTGGACAGATGATCTGCTGTTCAGACTGAACTGTTACCTCAGTCCCCCACTGCAAAAATGGAACATACACAATTCAGATCAGTATAATTTTTCTTTTACAAAAGATCTACTTGAATCACCTAAATCAAGAAAGATCCAACACAGCCTGAATTAAGGTTTGACATTGTAACTCCAGACATTCTTCTATCATATCTCATTTACCTAAAAGGAAACCTGACATCATCTCTGCATCTAAATTATTACTGCTTTTCTTGTGTAAGAATTGCTTTCTTCAACCTTTAGATGATCTTTAGAGAAGCAAAGACTTCTATTCCAATCAGTAAAATTCATTAAACCTATCTGAAAAAAAATTTTTAGACAAATGGCTGGTTTACCTTCTTTTGAAATACTTAATGCATAGCAATTTTAGCATCTCATTCTTACTACTATTTTTGTAAAGTAACAGCACAGTCTACAAATATTTGAAGTGCACAAGTGTGAAGAAGGGTTTGATTTGTAAAAGAATCTTAAAATTAGCAAAAATAGAATGCTATTAAGAAGAAAACTGGTGGCTAAATATTAGGAAAATAACTTGATGGCAAGTGTTTTTGAGACCCTGTGGAACAGTTCTCGAAAAAAAGCCAAAGAAACTATTATTTAACATCTAGAATTAGCCCAGCCAAAGCACTAGAAAAATCTTGCCTAACTAGAAGACTGTACTTACAGAATCATAGAACAGTTTAGTTTGGAAGGGAATTTGAATATCATCTAGTTCCAGCCCCCTTGCCACAAGCAGGGACACTCTCCATGAGACCAGGTTAATCAAGGCCCCATTCAGCCTGGCTCCAGGGATTTGGTTAAAGTGCAGTTTACTTCCTCTTAACTGCTCCCATTAGTTGCTATAACATCTTAATAACAGACATTAAAGAAGATTTTTCTCTTCTAGAGCAGAGAGAGCTGAGTGCTTCATTTTTTGCAATACCACATTAGACACCAAAAGATAAGGTGGGTTTTTTTTCCCCATTCAGATAAAGAAACAAGACTGAAATGCTGCTGTATAAGGAGATACGAGGTGAAAAGTGCATTGCAAACTGCTTCTTCACCACTTCCTCTGAGGGCACTCCCAAGCTCAGAGTGCTATCCTGTGGCAATGCCTAGACTAGAGAGACAACTACTCACTAATGGTATTTCACATTTAAGAGCATTAAAACATCACGTTCCAGTCTAAGCTTACAAGAATTCATTGCCAACATAAATATTTCAGCACACAGATAAAATACAAAATTAAATAAGCAGAAGTCTGAGTTTTTCTTCATCTGATTAGCTATCTGATCACCTCTCTGGCATGTTGCAAACATTTTTATTACTTAAATCTTTAAAGACTAGTACAAAGATCAAACTAAAAGAAAACCCCTGTGTTGTCAAAATATTTGTCTTCTACAAAACCAGATAATACTCTAAAACTGGATTTCTCATTTTGCTAGGATATTGTGTGAGGGAAAAAAGAAAGAAAAATCCTTTCTCCTAACTTTGTGGTAAAAGGTTTTCAAAAAATCACATTTAATCTTTGCTAAGAACCCTGCAAAAACAAATCTTTCCTCAACAACACATGTTATCAAGAGATATTTTTCACACAGTGCATGTAATATATGTAAAAGAAATACAGCCATTAAAGATTTATTCTTACTCATTAAATGGATACTAATTATTAATAAGCATGCTTATAACTAAAAGTTATAACTAAATTTAATAAGATTTGATATGAAAATTATCAATTAAAATATAATAATTTTTAAAAAGCTGTATAACCCTCACTGACTGCATCATGTGCATTTATAACAACACTACTTCTTCACAGCACAGTCTGCACCAGAGTGGATGGAACTCAATACCCGCCTCAGAAGTCAGCTGATTTAAACATAAGAAAGATTTAGGCTCTTATCTTGCCTTCTGAGCCACTGTGAGTGGTATGGGAATTAAACAGGCAACACTTCACAAACATCTCCAATCAGTAAAGAGGGGCCTAGTTTAAACAAAAGGTACCTTTTCATTACCCACTACACAGACTCCTGGACATCAAATTCAAGATTCATCCTGCATCTGGCTTCCCAACCCTAAACTTCCACTTCTAATCCCATTCATGCGGTCCCATGTTTTTATTTTATGTATCTCCTAAAAGACCCTACTAGCCTTACTTTTCATTGATCTACCAGTTCTATTGTTTTACAATTAATTCCTTTGCTAATTCAAAGTATTTCCTAAAAAGTATTCATTTTTCTGCTTGCACATAATTTGCTTGGCTAACAGAGAAGCAGCATGAAGAAGCAGAACAGAGGAGCATGGAAAAAGCCAGTGAGAGACAAAGAAAGCTCTCTGCTTTTCATTTCCTCTTCCCTGTAATTTCATGCAAGACCTTGGGCGAAACACTTACTCCTCTTTTTTAGCTTTGTAATCACATATAGGAGTGCTCATCTGCCTTCTACAACTGTTACTTTATATAGTAGAAATTAATCAAGTTCTTGAATGAGCTCATGCACTCATCAGTGTAGTACTGCTTCACATCTGGGAAGCCATATCTGACTTTAAAGGTAGGCTCTTGAGATCTTGCAATAATTGTGTTTCCTCACTCAAATGTTTAGCGGTATCTGTGTCATGCAAGACAAGAAAAACAACCCTGTAGAATTTGGTCAGCTGGTGTATGTTGGTCTAAAACCGGACTCTGTATCATGCTGTATACTCTCATGACATGATAGAATACAGACAGGGCTGAAAACACGCTGCTGTAAGATGGAATTCCATCCAATGCCAAATGGCAGATCTTACTAATCTACCAAAGGTCAGCTGCTACCATGTTACATACAGAGTTCTTGCAAGGGAGAAAGGCCTCACTTCAAGCAGAATAACTGATTAGTTTCATCATCTCTGGTTCACCCATTTTTTTTTCTTTTAGGAGGGAAATAGCACCATTTTTAGGTTGAAGAGACCTCTGACACCTTAAACAGACAGAGCTGTCCAATGTTAATAATATTCTTGAATTTTCTGGGTCCCTCTCACAATTAAAGAAGGGAGAGGGGCACTTTTCAACACCAGTTCTGACTACACACATGGAGATGTCTCCTTTTGCAACAAGTCTGTTAAAGGAATACAAGGAGTAAAACACTTCAGTGAGAAAGCCATAGCAACTATCAATATACCATGCATTCAGGTTTTATAGTAGTTTTTTTCTCCTTGTTCTGTGCCATTTTGCTCATTGCTTGGCACTCTGTTACTCTTCTGTTGACTCATATTAGTTCCTACTACTTTTGTTCGGGTTATAAAACAAATGAATATACAGCCATATTGAGTAACAGTAACGCATCCTCAAAACAGTTTGCTAAATGTTAGTGACATCTTACTCTGCAAAATTTGTACTGCTACATGGTCCTGTTATAACCAAATGAATTATGTGTTTTCTGACAGCACAATGTGGAGCTTCACATGGCCTGATCTACATGCTCTGTTTCTTTATTAGCAGATAATTCCAAAATAGGAGGAAAGAATGTACTTTGATGTGTTAAGTACTCATCACATTGGTATTGCTGATATTTAGCAGTTTTATTAGATTCTTCAGGATTTAAATTCAGGTTTTCTTTATAAAAGCATTTGTGAACGAAAAACATACAGAAGTTTATTAAATAGAGTTTGTTCTTTTGCACAGATATATGTTAAGCTCATTAATGACTTGAATATCTAGTGGCCAATGTACTACTCCAGTAGATTTTTGTGCATTTCTAGAAAAAGAACTAGCAGGTTTAAAAACATCAAAACACTTTTGGTAAATATAAGCAGTTCACACTCTGAACACTTTGCAATAAAGAGCACAGACATTCATTCCCCTTGGTGCACAGCTACATGTTTCTAATTTTCTCCTTTTTTTGGTCCAAAGCTAGATTTTTTTTCCAATACTGCTATTTCATACTTAAGCAGCATTTTCTGTTTTTCAAAGCACAGCACAATCCTTCATTCTGAGAGCATTTCTAAGCAGTTTCCTGTGTCAGATATCCTGTCCTATTCTCCGAGAGCCATTTTCATAACTCCCTAAGGGCAGTTTGTGAATATAACTAGGACAGAATGCATTTCCAGGAAATGGAAAATACTGACCTCTATTTCTCCACTGTATTGAGAAGATTGTGATATTAGCATGCTTACCCCAAGGCATGCATAATGTGGCACAGAATGTGCCAGCAAGACATATCCGTCAGTTTATAATGAACAAAATCTAGGCTTTGGTGCATGACAATCAGAAAAAAAACATGTAAGTATAAGGAATTCTGCTTTTTTTCTATCAACTGAAGTTATACATCTCTCTTCATTAAGCTTGAATTATGTTAGAGCATAGTCTTTGTGCTTGTAGTGTCATAAAGGCACATGTACATTCACACATTTAATGCTACCATATACCAAACAGAGGGAAAGGAAGGATAGAAAAGAAAAATTCGTATTTTTGTCTGAAATTGAGTATTTCTGAAAATCTATATAAATTCTGAAAACACTGCTTGACAGTTCCTGCAACAGCCTGTGTGAGAGTTTGCACCAGAAAGAGAACACAGCTAAAGTTACATACAAGTAGGCATTACTTCCAAATATAATTTTCTAAAATCTTCCTATCATTGCTCTAATAGTAAAAGCAAAATAATCAACAATAGGAAGGCTAATATAGCCTGTTACCAGCAATTTTAAATAGTTATGTCACTGATATGTAGTTAGGTGATGGCTTGTAATTGCCTTTGGAGCTGATCACACAGAGTGGTAGCAGTGCTAAAGAAATGATGGAGAAGTTCAGGAAAACATCAACACAGACTTAACAAGTAAAACCTTTTCTTTACATTATTTCTTGTCTCAAGTGTTTGATTCTGTAAATTGAATATGTTAACGTTAAGTAATTAAATACATCAGACACTGATATTACTCTAAAGTGTTTTTTTAAGACTACAGCTAATAGTTTGAAATCAAGTGGGAAAGAAAATTAATATCCTCTCCAGACAAAGTTTCAGGACTCCATCATGAATGACTGCTACAGCTTTCTTGAAATGGCCACATTGTTGTCTATCCATAGTAGTTAATTTAATTATCCTTGAATATTTTCAAGGATCACTACCACAATCTTCTTGCATCTCAAGTTGCTTTCTATTTACCAATTTCTATTTCATGTGACTATTACTCCAAGTCAATTTTTTTAGCATTCACAGGTTATGACAGGCTCTTATGCCATGTGTCCATTTTTCCTAAGCAGATTTTCCTGTGATGACACCTCTGTAGAAGTGAGTGTCATTAGTGATTTGCCAGCTAAAGCCAGACGGTCCCTCCCCCTCCAGATGCTATTTCAAGATGGGATCTCAGCCACATGAAGCATTTTTCTTACCTTTCCATGTTGTCCTGATCTTTCATAGCAGATTACTGCATCTTCCCACATTTCCAGCTCCTCAAATATTTGTAAGGCAGAGCTGGTGCATCCCAGCTCAAAGAGTAAGTTTGCAAGCTGGCGCTGGAAAGGTAAGAAATTCCATGTAACTGAAAGTAGCAAATAATGTCTACAATTTTAAAAGATGTTAGAGGCATTTCTGACATCAACAAGAAGCAGACATAATACAGAATGATTCTCCTGAAACTTCAGGATGGAACTTCATACAGTGTATATACCTCAAACCTCCCCCCACCAAATGAATAAAAATTGTTGTGCTTTGAACAATCGAACAATATAATACAAAAACAGAAATGGACATGGCAAGAATGAATTGACAGAGACGAACTTCCAGCCCTTAAATGAGGCCCATGTGGCTGGAGAACAGATGCAGCAGGACGTTGTGAATGCCAAGTGGGAAACACAACCCAAAGACGGGAATTAAAGCCCCTTCTAGCAATGCTCTGTCACAGTAATCTGCACCTGTGGAGAAACAAGGATGGAGAGAAAGGCTCTGTTCAGTAGCTGTGAGAAATCACTGTCCTAAACAGCCACTGCCAAAGGGTGTTGGTTTTTACCGAAATCAGTATTGGATTTGTGTTTAGGTTCAACTCCCTAGCTGAGTTTTCCTCACATTGTTATTCCAAATTCAGCTATTATTTCAGTCTACTAATGAAAATAAATGAGTCATGTCTTCAATTCAAAAACAAACATGGCATGTCCTCATGACTTTGAAAAGTCATCTTTGGTCTTTATTTTTTAAGAGAAGATTAAAACTGCAAATAGGTTTTAACCTTTAAAAAAGGGTAACTTAAATACTACATGTAACAGACAGACAAACAGCTTTGCAAAAATAAATGGGAGAATTCTGTGTATGGACAGCTGCTTATGCTGTGATAGCCCACACAGTTAACCCCTGCAGTGGACATGGTGATCCTGAATTGACCACCTGAAATTCTCTACATATGTAATGAACCTATCTTTATTGGCTTAGGTTCAGTATCTGTTGCAAATCTAAGGAGTTACTAGAGGAGAATGGACTAGTAGTAAAAAAAAATTAACATCTGGCTACAACTCTTTGATATAAATGTGCAACAAACTCTGAAAACCTCTTTGTTATCCTGATATGAATCACTTAGGAAAAAAGCATTTGCCATTGTCTAAAACTAAATCTCATTAATGTTTAATTAAATTTGCTCAGTTATATTTGGTAAAATTTATATATGCCATGTGTCTTCATTACTATGACTAGAAGATTGAGTCATCTTTCATTATAAACCCTATTTTAGCATTTCTATCTTTGGCTTAGAAAACTGGCTTGGATTGAAAATGTGACTGACAAATGGAAATGAAAACCACATTTGATGGTTGTTTTGCAAGTGGCTGTTGAAAGATTATGTAGAAAAATGTGAGAATGCTTGGAGAATATATGATTAGTTAGAACAACATGCATTGAGATTAGAAATCAAAAAGGAATAAAACACCATTAAAAGTAAACCAACATGAATTCCTTTGGAGGTATGCAATGTTAACAATTTTCTTGAGTTTGTTAAATACAGCATCAACAGATAAGAGTTTAATGCGTAGATTTCTGTTCTAGAAAATCAAGATGAGCAGTGTAGTTATGGGTGTAAAAAAATCCAGTCATAATAGTAAAACAGGGCACTATCTCAAAAGTAAAACTTTCTCAGCTCAAGTTCCTCAGTGCGCTATTGACTGCCAACCTGGCTTATTTTGCCATGATCAATTTCCCAAAGTGAACTTTAAAAGATAAAAAAGATGCAAGTAACAGTAGCACAAGTAAACCAGTAATAAGAGGTATTAAAAGACAGTGGCAAGTTTCTTTTAATAGGAGGTATGTTTGAAGTTTGTAAGTTTTAATATACTTTCTACTGGAGGAAAAAGGAAAGTAAAGAAGAATTGCACTAACAAGCAATTACTCCTGTGCATGTCAGAACAAGACACTTGAAAGCAAAGCCCTGTAGAACTTGACTTCTCTCCAGAAACACCTGGTGTATGTTAGGTTATGTCTTTATTCCTACAGTGTTTCAACTCAAAGTTGCATCACACTCAGTTGACTTCAGAGTGATGCAGCATCAACAAAAACCACCACAGACTTTTAAGTAAAGATTGAAATGGGATTGTTTCACACCTGTATGGCCCAATGTGGAGGCACCTGACAACAGTAGAAAATCTTCATGCGTTCAGACACTGATGTATTTGTATTTTCAAACTGGTCTGCAAGTGCCTGTAAATGCAAAGCATATCCTGATTTAGTATTTACTTGGACTTAATCAACCTAAACTCCCCATAAATTCAAACTATTCAGAATTTTAGGTGTTTTTGACATAATGGAGAAATTACAATCAAATATAATCAATACCAGGAATAAGAATCAAATTTACAATCCCAAGCAAACACTTGCAGAGTCAAACTGCATCAACTATTGAAGTGACTCTGCCTAATCCATTTCAATTCTTAAGCTAGTTTTCCCCTAAAACAGAATTGATGTGTTTTAGGCATGATATTTCTTACTAAAAAGAGAAAGACAAACATATTATAGTGGACCACGGTTTTGGAAACAGTTCTAATACAGAATAAATTATTGTGACTTGGCATACAATTCAATTCAGGCTAATTTTTTTCTTTTGGTAGAGCTTTGGATTATTGAAATATTTTTTTCTCAAGCCCTTTGAAGGAGAATGGTAACTTTCACAGAGAAAAACTGCACCATTAATTTTTTGTCTGAAAATCCACTAGAAAGTTATTTAAATCAAAATTCAATAGCAAAAAAAGTACAATATTAAAGTAGGTTGTAGCCAGAAAGGTGGTTAAAATTTTTAAGATAAGGGAGAAACTATCTTCAAATGCCAGTCACCATTAAGTGGCAAATTTAAGGCCAGCATTATAAGTAAGGGAATATTAAATTACTTGTGTTCACATGATTCATCTATCAAAGTCTCATTAATAACTCAAAGATTTACACATGGTGCTACAGAAGTCAGAATTTTCTCAGCTTTCTGAAAATGAATGCAAAGATTCCCAAGCAAAAGGAAAAAATGGATAGGATCACTTCTTTCTCTCTCTTTCTACACCCAACTGTTGATATCAATAATGCAACTAACAGCTGCATAAAACCAATTTTGTGATTCAAACTGCTAAGCATCTTGCAACTGCTATTGATGTTAATGGGATTTACTAGAGTGGATTCATTCTTTTAATAAGAAAAGAAATCACAACATGCAGCAATAATTTAGACTCTGAATTGATGCTTAACCTCCTAACTTCAAATATTAATATTTCACATATTTCATCTTACTCTCATTCTTCTTCATAAAATTATCTCCAGAGGCCTGTTCCTACAGATTATCCAGAAACCTATGCCAAGCAAATGGCTGAGATGGATTTGTAGTAAGGAATACGACACACTAATAAAATTGCATTCCTTTACACAGTTTCAGGCAATCCAAAAGAGTCAGATTAAAAAAACCCTTTTAAAGTAATATTTAATTTTAGAACTTATTTGATTACAAACTATATAATACATTATATTTCTCTGGTTTAGTTTGGCTGAAATGCTCTAATGCAATGTAGAAGCACTCTATACTCTGTTGTAACAAAAATTAAACCAAAAAATTGTCCAATTCCTTGGGTACTCATTTTATGAAGCAATTTAGTAAAATACAGTTGAAAAATTTAAAAACAATAATTGCTCTAAGCCTTAGAAAAGCAGGAAACTCCTAAATATGTCCTGCAAAATAATTTTTTTCAGAAGAACAGGAAACGAAAGGCAAGAAATGTTTTAAGTGAATCAAAACAGTTTTTTTCTTTTTTTAACTTTTTGCCTCCCCTTTTTCTAATTTCTATTGTTCCAAGAGAAAAACTGAAATACAAAGAAAAACATTTTTTCAGAAGAATGTATTTTATTTTAAAATATGTGGCCATGTCTTTTCTACACTTCACAAGCAGAAAAGCCCAATGTAAGTGACACATTAGAGGAGAATATGATTGTTAACAAGTAGAATTCTCCCCCTTCCCAAAACCAATACTGTTCTCTGTTCAGAGTTCTAACAAAAACTGAAAATGTAGGTAGAACTTATGAATATTACACATTCCTTAAGAAGAGTAAATGCCAATGAATTTAGAAGTCCTAAAAGATCTGTTAATGCACTCTTTAATACATTGAAAAATTTAGCTCTGACAGTTCTGCCCACTACTGAAATATAGAAAATAAGTTACTCAAACTTTGAATTCTGCATTTCTGAATAATGCTTGAAGAAATAAAATTTGGGTTGTATAAGAGCAAGAAAATGAGAATCCTAACATTATTGCACAGCTAATATCTAACAGATATTAGATCACAGAACAATAAATCAATAAATTCAACAAGTAGCACTATCAAATGAGCAGTCTTTTTCATGTATAACCTTCAAGATAAACACGCTGTAATAAAAAAAGTATGTAAATATAGAATACTTGCAACACAGTCAGATACAAGATTTTGTGACTTAAGTTAAACTTGAGGCTCAGATTCCTGCCTTGCAAGTTGTTAAATAGAATTAGAGCAGAAACTAATTAAAATTCAGAATTCTAAATAATACGAGTTCTTCCACAGGCAACATTTAAAAACGTTAACAGGCTACTCTCCCACCATATAACACATCCTTTTCCCAAGGCTTAAACTGTCATAGAAGTCCAAAAACACAATACAGAGACACATTAATCCAGTCTGAAAAAACAAAACCAGATAGTTTTGATGGAATTTTATATCATGAGCAAAGACTACACTATTGCCACATGAATGCAGGAAAAGACTGCTCTAGAAACTCCAATGCATTCTCCCCACCTCACTCTCCAATCTCTGCTCTAAGACTGAGTAGTACAATAAGCAGCCTGTTTGGGATAAGCATACCATGCTAATTTGAAATGATCACAGTAGAGCTTTTATTACTTTACTTATCAACATCAGTCTAATCACTTTTCTAATCACTCTCAGATGGTAATTATCCACGAATTGAGTACATGAAGCTTGTAATGTACTTTTCCCACCTTGGACATCATTTTCCCATGTTCATTCCCATTGTATATTCTTGCTTTGCTTCTATATTCAACATATGTGTAACATCACTGAGGTCCTCACAATAAAATATCAGCTTTGATCTTGAGCCTGACCAAATTTCAGTCTCTTCATCTGCTCCACATGTTTTGCCATTCTTATCTTCAATGGCTGAATGAGTTAGAACTTTTTTTCTTTTTAGCCAGACCTTTTCTCTGTGCTTAATCTCTGGAAATACTATTACACCCTTATGGTTTCTGAATTGTCATTTTTCCACAACATTATGCTGCTTGATTACTCAACCTACTTATAGTACAGTTTTTAAATCTGTCATTCATCCAACTGGTCTGAAATCCCTCCCCCAAAGATTTGTTCCTTTTGTTAAAGTATAATCTTCAGATAGCTTTTTGCATCTAAGATAAATAAATGGCAAACCTTCACATGCTTCTTTCTATTCTTAACCTCTTTATTCTAGATGAAATAGTTTACTTGCTTTAAAAAATGTTCCTTACTATGTAATACTAACTATATGCAAACATTTTTTTCCATCCATTTCACCTAGATGTCCTGATCCAAGTTTACTTAGGAGAAAAATACCCCCGCAAACAAACAAAAAAGTCCCAAATTCCTATCCTTTGAAAAGAGCAAGACATTTAATACTTGTCAAAAATGTATTGGAAACAGCATATAACACCTTGCTTGTGCAGCAACTGCTTAATCCAATCTGGATCTCCCATCCCAAAACCACTGAAGATACAACTACTCATATCCACATTTAACACTGCTGGCCCAAATCAAACATCTCCATTTTATCCTTGCAATTTCATCTCACTTCTTCCCAAGTTTTCACATCAGTAACACACAGTGTGACTACACCACCAGAGCATTTTCCAGTTTTAGTGTTCCAGTCACAATTGTTCCACCAGATTTCCTTCATCTGTGCAACAGCTTGCTTCACAGTGTTAATCATCATAGCTTGTTTGTTTTCCTGTCTTGTCCTACTGCTAACCAGGCATCCAGCTGTTTTCCACCAACCACACCCTATTTAAAAACGCTAGTCTTTACGTGACCATTTGCTATGCATTTACCAGTACTGCTATCTCCACCCTTCTTATATTTCCTCATACCCTTTGATTTATCCTGGTACCCTTGATATTCCTCTTTATGGATGATTTTATAGACAGGAAGATTAGGTAAGTTTTTTCTAGATTTCTGTTGCTCAGTCTAGAAATCCTGTCAGGCTGCCAGAATCAATCCCCAGTTAATATCTCCAGTGGTGATGGTCCACCCATGAAGCCCTCCCTACATGAATGCTCACACCAGCCATAAACCACTATGTTTATCCATCACCTAATCCCAGCTGACGTGGTGACTGTGGCATTATCTTGTCCTGCTTCTGCTCTTCTCTAAGAACTACACCTCTAAGCTGTCCTGCTTCTCACGTGTTTTTACCAAGTTCACATGGATTTAGCCTGATTGGATGAATGGAAAAGTGCCTTTCAGTCTTCTCTAACAAAGAAACACCAGACACACTTTCCATGAAATTCTTGTAATTCTAGGGTTCTTTTTCTTCAATTTCTCCCAAGCCTGAAGACTCCTTCTGAAAATCCCACTAATCACCATGACCTCTCCATGCTCTGCCTAGACAACCACTTCCACTTTCCTTGCACTTCTTCCATTTCTGTGCATTACCTCTGGATGACTTATAAGCAGCAAGTTGGTGTCACCACTCTACTGCTCTCACATTCTAGTTGTTCCCTTAGCCACTTACACAACCTACATACCTGTTAAAGTACCAAAGTATGGACACCAGCTGCAGGACTGCCTGGTGGGTCATGGCACCATGACACAGTTAGAACTGTTCAGCTGCTTGGAAGAAAGGTGTCTGGAGACAAAGGGGGCAAGAGGTAAAAATACATCTGTAGGGAAAACAAACCTGCTATCTCATCTGTACTACGGTTCCTAAGAACTTGGCAGGTGTGCAGCTCAAACTGAACTGAGCTCACCTATGTTATTTACTCAAAAATGAGGTAGAGGAAAGCTTTGTAAAAATAACAGCAACTACGTGTGTAACTCTGGTTGTGGAATTACATAGTTCTTATTTTGTTCATAAGCTTACTTCAAAAATTATGAATGAATAGGAAAATTTATCATCAAAAAGCTCCTTTGATTCCCTACCACAGAAGTTGGTCTCACAGACAGTTTCTACTACATTTATGAAACAAAAGGTGAGTATTTTTTTAAGCTTATGGAACATTCAGTTTTTGTGAAACCTGTAACAGACTTTTGTAAAACTTTCAGAGATTCTGAATAATTCAAACTTTCACAAGATTTAAGACTAAATTAAAGACAATTCTAAATGCTTTAAAATATTTATTTTTGAAGGCAATGATATCAAGATACATGTTTAACAGAAAACCTACAAAATTCTTGACGTTTCAAAACATTAATTGTCTTTATTATTCATGTTGTCTTCTGCCAAGTTACATTTTTTAACAATAAAGTCTGGAAAATGCTGCAGAAGAAAGAACAACAATCTAAGTTAATTTGGAGTGTATTACAACAGTAACTGTGGTAGCCTTGTTGCACAATAGTGTACACAATAATAAACACAGAAGATTACTAACAAAACCACCATTCCCTCTGAAGAACATAATCAGTGTCTAAAACTGAGAAACTGTATACATATCAGATAACAGGTGACAAACAGAGATGATTAAATATGGAGAATAATTCGAATTTTTGAATTTTTTCCCTCTGAATCAGGTATTAGATATTCCACGCTTTTCTAGTGCAATAACTATTTTAGTACCTTGTGGATATGTACTTGGATCTTGAGTTACACTCTTTTGATAATCTTGCTTTAAAAAAGCATTAAGCCCCGTATTTACATTTCTAACTACACACTTATTTCAACAGCTCTTTGTCAACTCAAGAGCTCCTGTAACCAAGACCACCAGGACAAACTGAGATATATGAAGACTTCTAAAATCCAATGGTCAAACTTAAGCTACCAGTGAAGCAGTGCCAGAAATGATGAAACTATTCAAAGTTTTCATATAACAATGCAATATAGTTTTGCTCAATTTGGGAGAGTAATTTCTGGTCTAGTCCAAACTTCACAGCAGAGATTATGACAAAATAGTGATTACTTTATTGATTGCTAATTTTATCACTAGAGAAATAGATACAAAACCAGTTCATTGGGTCATATTACATTCAATCATTATTCAAAACAGCATATTGACAGTTCAGACAGAACTTCATTGCTTGGAAACTAAAATGACTTAAAGGAAATAACAAGGTATCCTTTTAAAAGCACACAGATATTTCTGCTAAACAATGGAACGATCTCTGAACAGTTAAGAACTAAGGCGTCAAAACACACAGCAAAAACCATTAAGCAAGGATGCATTTCAAAATCAAGAAGAAACCTCCCACTCATTTATCTAATTTTCAAAGTGGAATTAGGACATTAAATATTTGAGGAAAAATTATTACAGTGATCACTATTATAAATTGCGATTTGTAATTTGTGGAAGCTTAAACAGACCATTTCTTACACTGTGCAAAGATGCCAAGCTGAAGACCACTACTTACTGGAGATGTTACATTATTCATATTCTCAGGAGGATAAAAATGTTCTGTGAGAACTCTGCAGAAGTTAAATGCTTAAAAGCACAAATATATTGCCTCTTTTTTACACCTCATTAAAATACAAGTCTTGGTTTCATTAAAATCTTCTAGCCTTGAAGACTTGTGTTTTTGCTCGTTTGGCAAATTCACCCTCTCCAGTCATTTTTCATATCAAATTATTGCTTCTTAGGATTGACCTCAATTGGTGTGTTTATTTAAACCAAGAGGACTCCCGGCTCCCTAGGAACTAACAACTGGTTTAAAATTTATGAAAACTAACTTTACCATGTTGTATAGCACTGACTGCCTACTTTGTCTTGCAAATGAAAGGCTACAGGGTGTCTGGAACACAGAAACTGCAAAGATTTCAGGATGCTTCACAGAGAAAAACTACTAACAAGGTAATGCAACTTGAAACAAAATTAACTGAAACATTCAAGTAGAAGACTTTAGGACGCAAATTTTCAAATCTGTTTGCATTGAAAGCAGTGTTTTACCTACTTTGTTCAATGCTTTGGTAAAAACTTCTTCATAGTATGTAGTAACTACACTGATAGAAAACACAATATTCACTGACCCAGGTTATTCCTGGGTCCACAAAAGGAAAATGGTCCCAGTTTCTATCAGCTTTACACACAGAAGGAAAAACGCTGATTTCCTTTAACCGAAATGAAAACAAAAATTTTCTATGCATGTTCTCTCAAATTAGAGTAATCCCTTTTTAAACAGCAGACTAATCCCAACTAATACCTTGCTTATTTTTTCCTCCCACCATGGACTCAATGGAGAAATCTCTCTGATCTGTAAAAACAGGAGGTCTTCTGGTACTGGATTCAGCACTATCCACCCTACAGCAATGTTCTAGTGGCTGATTTTGATGGATTATTCAGTTAAGATGCTCCAGCTCTCAAGGCTGTAAGTACCAATAGTACTGACTATGCATAAGGAACAGTGATTCTCCTCTGCTATCTCCTTTTTCCTTCTCCCCACTAAACTGCTAAAGAAACTCCTTGGCATCAACAATTCCTCACCAAATACTTAAAAGCTTAAAGTTTCTAGGCTGAGAGGACTGCTAGTAGAGGCTTTTTCAGGACAGATTTCTCTCTGGCATCTGCACACAGGGCTGATTTCACTGTCAGCACTTGACTTCAACCTGAGAATAATGTAGTATTCTCTCCAAGACAGATTACAACTAGAGAATTTCCTAACAAGTTTGGAAAGTTTAAGTCCATTAAAGTTATTATTCCCTTTAAAAGCATAAGCTTTTTTTTTTTTTTTTTTAACAAAGGTTGTGTCAACTTTGCAGCAAAGGAGGAACTTGCTTGTAGCCTTTAATAAAGATCTGACTGTTCTTGCACCAGAAACCTCTGCTTTGGTGCAATCTTTGCTCCCCAGCCCCATCAGGCATTACAATAAATTGTTATAGAGAGTAAGTTACATCAAACATTTGTGTTTTGTAATATATAACAGATATATATATATATAACGGATATATTCTTTGAGAGATACAGTTCTTCCTCAGAAAAGCCAAGAAAGGAAGGGGATAGTCAAGCTAAACCCTTTAGTGTTTTTTCTATGCAGTATATAATTGTTAGTTTGAGTATAGTCATAAAATTTCATAACTATGACTCATTTGATCGATCCTGTATTCCAACTGGAACACCCTGCTCACAAAGAATAATCTATCAGAAATATCCTGTACTTTTTCTATTGCTGGTAGACTTGAGTTTACCCACCATATAGCAGATATTTGCATTTTGCTGAGAGTAAATTGTGCAATAATGTATATATACACGAGCAATTTAAAAAAAAAGTCAAAGTATCTGTAAATAGCAGAAAAAAAGCCTCACTCAAGTTTTAATATAAAGCATAAGTAAGAATACTACAAATAAATATTCAAAATAAACATTTATATATGGCAAAAATATAGAACTTACGAATTAGATGGTCATTTCTGAAACAACAAATACTTTAAATAAAAAAAGAATTTCAGAGGAAAAGTTCTTAAGACCTTGTCACTAATTGCAAGCATGCAAACATTTACAGCTTCCCACCTAGGGCAGAGACTGGATGGCATTCTGTTACACAAATAGAAATATTAAAGAAGAAAACACAGCACAAACCAAACGCCGAGTATTCATGTAACTGTTTTGGCGCAAGCGCGTTTGGTTTTGGTGCGCTCGCACCAAGTGTAATTCTTTCATGTTACTAAGATACCTGGAAAAAAAAAATCATGTCTAGTCTTATCTAGATACCCACAACATGAAATCATAGAAATTCTGCTGGTTTAATTGCCAGAAGCTCTTTTTCCAGTAATAGAAACACTCAATTTATCATGGGTTTTTTTCACCCACAAAGTGCTCTTTTGCTGTTATCTGTTTTTCAACTGTTTTCATTCATTTGAAAACTTCAAGAACTTCTTCACTTATTTGGTGAACAGGACTGGAGTATAAAGGGAAAAAACAGACAAGTTCAGTCTCTTTTGTCCTGAATTCAGCCAGAATGGCTCAGAGAACATCTTGGGACACCCACTGTTTTTCCTTCTTAGAAGAAAAAAAGAAGAACTTTTTCTTGACTGATACCAAGTAGTTTCTGTTGAAAAATTACTTGGCACGAAATAAACATTCTTCCAGTAGCTGAGCCTGACCCAGCAACCATATAGTGTATGATGGGAAGTACATTAGAAATATGACACACGGGCAAAGCGTTTGAACTTTAGCTATCCCAAAAGAAAGCAGTCACATGTAAAGAAATCTGTTTTCAATACATGTATTTTCTTGAAAGACATCCAATCCAGTTCCTCACATGTTCCTGGAAAGCTCTCTATACATGAGGGAAAAACAAACAAACCCCCTATCCTTCTCTGCTAGTGATTGATCCATTCACCAAAGAGGAAAAATAAACATCTTCAGTAACAACTGGTTTGAAATCAGTTCAATTTCTAGTGAAAATGAAAACACTCTAAAAGCATTAAATGTTCCATGCCTGACTGCATGACATATTCAAACAGAAGTGTATCAAGCTGCCCTGAAGACTCAGTTCTTTATCAAAGAAGGAGGAATCCACAAAAACAGTTTTTTCCACAACTATATAGCCTGTTTGGCACACAACCAATCAAAAAAACCAGATCAAATGAAAAATTTTCAGTCAGCTGGACAAAGTTTTATTGTCTGTGCTAGTCACACACACCAAACTGGCTGATGGAGAGAGACAAGACAACAAAGAATTTTCTGCTACTTCACAGAAGAGCAACTGGACTTACCATACTAAAAACCTTGTCCAACAAAACCATGGTCTATAGAAACAAAGGGACAGCAGGATAACATGTACATCTTTTACTCTGTTAACAGTCCTCAATTGCTTAACTGAGGACCATCAGATGCAAGTTCTAATGGTACCCACCACTCTTGCACTGGAGGCAATCTTCTTGCAGATCTGCAGGAAGGGGTAGCACACTGCTGCCAAAGGACAGGTGCACTTTGCTTTCAGCTAACCCTGTTTTACTTGAGATACTCTAACCTGAGCCAGAGGGAGAGTACTGAAGGACAAATTAACTCTTCCACCAGCAGCTGCCACCACCTACTTCCTGCTACCATTTTTTCCCAGGGAAGAGAACATGAGCCCAGGAATCTGCTGGGCTTCTGGCCATTCATTCAGCCCTCAGCCTGCACCCTTAATGCAGAGGCAGAGGGAAGAAGGCCAATTGCAGACCACAGAAAAGGGCAAGGTGGAGCTTGGGAGCTCCTGAAATAGTTAAAGATCACACTACAATTTGGCATTTTTGACCTTGTAAGTGTCTGAACCTGCAACATTATTAATGACCTTGGCTTGCGTGCATTTCACACAGGGGAAAACTGAAAGAAAGCAGAAGTGTTCTGTGGTAGAATCATTTACTACATGTTTCTATTTCTAGGCAACTTCAATGTTTTCACAGATCTGTATCTGGAAAAACGGGCAGGTATAGCACAGCAATGTGCATAACAGCTACAAACAATAATATTTATGCCATTTAAAAATCTAGTCCTGGCATGGAAGGTCATATTGCTTACAAAAACATCTTCACATTTGTCAAAATGCCTAAGTCTTATCACAAAACCACAGTGCTATCATTTACAATATTCAGTCAGAAAGCAATACTGTGAAAAAATTGGGTAACTGCAAAAGTAAATGGAAACATTGAAAAGAATCATTATCATATCATACTCAGAGGGAGGCTGGATACCAGACTGGGCCCCCCAGAGAAGTGGTCTCAGGACCAAGCCTGGCAGAGTTCAAGAAGCATTTGGACAATGCCCTCAGGCACGTGGTGTAACTCTTGGGGATGGGGCTGTGCAGGGCCAGGAGTGGGACTTGATGATCCTTGTGGGTCGCTTCCAACTCAGCCTATTCCGTGATTCTGTGATTATAAAACTCTCCATACACCAGTCCCAGTGATTATTTCAATCAATGGTCCTTAAATCAGTTTGGAAAGTTCACAATATAATTCTTCAAAATATATCCTTCAATTCATAACTAAAACTGAATGAGGAACTAAATGAGATGAATTAGGCCATAAAAATTAGTTCTCTGGTTAGAAGCTACATCTAGCACACACTATTGCAAAGTTTTTCTCAGTGTAACAGCTTCCAATCAATTGATTCCTTACATACTAGATTCTCCAAATTTTCTACCTCCAAACACTTAGAAACCACAACAGTCACCATATTAAATAGAGGTTTTTAACAACCAAACCCTTCTGTAACTTACTGGAAAGTGAAGCCCTCGGCATGATGGAAATTCTTTCAGTAGAAACATCTCTCAGAAAAAGCAGTGCTCACTCTCCACTACTTCATCACAATTACAAACTAATTTAAATGCATCAACATTTTCATTTCACATAAAACTAGTTCTTATTTTTTGTAAATGGTACAATCATTTAATCTAAAACCAGAAAAATAACATATCCCCTTGTTAATTACACAATAGTCCATTCTTTTCTATTTTATCTTTTCCTCAAACATTATTTTCCATCCCTATTTCTGTACTTATCTCACAGGGATTTGTCACCAATTTAATGGCTTTTTTTTACAAATCCCTTCATCCCACTTTCTGTGAATTCATATTCTCTAGGTCAAAGATTACAAATCTCTACAGCTTATACTTCAAAATTTTGATGCAGAAAACTGATCTCTTGAAATCTTACTCTTAACAGTGTACAAGAAACAAATTTTCCAAAGAAGTCTCCTTGAGTATCCTTGGTGTTGACCTGCATAACAAAAGTAAAATATTTCCAATGTACTGTGCGGAAACTCTACCCCTGTTTGGCTCTACAAACACTTTCTTGCCCCTAAACACCTGAGAGTAATTATTTTCAGTTTTTTATTAGATTTCCCACCGAAAATCTCCTTTGGAAATAAATGAATTGGCTTCCCTTAAAATCACAGCTTGTATGCTGTGACCTGAGGAAGTAAAATATTTTTTCTGTATCAGGAGAAAAGAAAAGCCATACTGACATACCATTCAGTCTTTCTTTACTCAGTGAATATATATGGGCAAGACCACGGACCACTAGTTATTGGGACCTACTAAGTTGGCTTTGATTTATTACCTATTCCGACTTATGCAAATATTAGAGAACCAGTATTTCCATATTCATTCACTTTTGGCACTTTTAAAACTAAAAGCAGTCTTTACTCTCATTTCCTGCAATGGGTAGAGCAGTCCTAAAATATCTTCTAATGAAAGAATTTTTCAGAACAATGCTGGATCACTTTCAAAATATTAAAAGACACACAGAGACAAGCACTTCTATCAATAACATTTGCCTCATTGTTATTGTGTTATTTCCCAGCAACTGTTTTTGTACATCTTCATTTCATTTCAGGAAAGAAGAAGGCACTATCTACTACATGCATGACTCTGAATTAAAGACTGGATTCATTCTGTTTTTCAGTATAGTTCACCATGGTCCTGGAACTCCTGGAACTATAATAACCAATGCATTTAGTGCCTTTGCAATGTATTGAAAAGCTCATGCATTTGGCAGGCTTTGCAAGGCAAGATTCCACAGAGAAAACAGAGAGGACAAAGTGAACTGCTTTAATTTATTTAACTGATTTATTCTTCCCTGTAATAAGCTGATTACCATTACTGAATTGTAAATGCAAAACTATCATAATGAGGGCATATTATACCTTTGCTGTAAATATTTTTATTGTTCTGGAAAACGATTAAAAACTGAAAAGAATGCAAAATTCACTCTGTCTTAATTTGGTTTTAAAAAGCCATTTGATGCAATAGCTTCCATATTTTGAACAGACTGCTACCTTAATCAAACAAAATAAGCATACAGATTTGTGTCATTGAAGGTGAAGAATGATTCAGCCAGAGAGAACTATTACAAATGTATGCATTTTGAATTAAAAAAATTCAATGCTATTTTAGTCAGCAAATAATTTTGCTGGGGTTTTGTTTATTTCATTTATCTGGGATTTGTTTGTTTGTTTGTTTTAATTTGCATCTTCTCTACCTTTAAAAGATGAATTTTCATCAGCAATGAGAATCAGACTGTACTTCAATGATACATAGCTTTATTTCTATATATATATTTTTTTCAATCCAGAAGGATTCAATGTAAACATATTTAAGACAACTCTATCTTCAGCACAGAATTCCTGTTTGTTTTTTTAAAATTTAATTTAATTTTAATTTCTCATGTCCTAAATTAAGAAGTTAACTTGCCCCTATTTTAAGACCTGTTTAGATGGAAATGGAAGTGTGATTAGCAAATAAAGCAAATGTACATTATGATCCAAATTAAACAAAATTACAGGCCTTATAACAAAAAGACAACTATCAAAATGAGTTTTGCATTTACTGTTTTCTCTTTTCTTATAGATAACTTAGAAATGCACAGGTTCTGATTACACAATAAAATTAATATATATTAGGGTTTTAGTCCTAATTTTATAGGGCAAACACAAAAAACCATGCCTTTTTGTCTTATCATTTTCCAAGGAGTTTCTCAATTCTGAATAAATTATGTCTTAAGCTATGAAAGAAAACACACCTTTGCATCTGCCTGCCAGCTACTGAAGGCTGGTTTGCCCTTTCAATACACTCAATTGCAGATACTTTGTTATTGATTTTTACCAGATCATACATACTACTGCCCTTTAACCTCAGCGTCAAAACATGTCCTCCTGGTATATTCGTTGAGATCACTAATTATAAAATAATTAAAATTATATAATTTAAACCATTTAGTAATTAAATATATAAACATTAATTGAAAGATCAGTTTTTCTTACCCTGGTTATAATCATGTTATCATTTGGACTTTAAACTTTGTTGCTCTACAGGTAGTGCCCATATCATCAATAGAGATATTGAATGTATAAAGATATTAACATTTTAAGCATTCAACATTTAACAATGCAGCTAAATTACCAATTTTAAACAAGTATTCTACACTTCTTAGTCTGTAAGAGAAAAAAATCGTTTATCTCTTCTTGCTAATCTTTCCAGAAGTGCACATTTAAAAAAAATTACACTTGTTTAACTGTCTATCTCTAGTAGACCTTTTATCTAAGAGGTTTTTCAGTCTAATTCTCTGGTATACCAGTTAAAGTTGTCAATTTTTTCTATTTTATATAGTGGAAGACTGAAAGCTACTGCCTATACAACATTTCCCAGTTATTTTTCTTTATGATATTCTGGTAATTGATTTTTTCCCACCCATTACTACCTTGTCTCCAGGCAAACAAATTCATTCTTCACTTTAACTTGCTCCTTAAGTATCCCCTACATGTTTAAGCAATCTCAACATATGAAGTTACTCACATCACAATTACTTTGAATTTAAAAATCATGAAGGAAGAGACTACTTCTTGAACATAATGTACCCATTTCACCTATACAATCACATTGATGGCAGGAAAGAGGGATGGCCAAAAATTAGTAAAGCATCTACACAGAAGAACTTCAGGCATTGGACGATCAATCGTACATAGTTTTTGTCTAACTCAAGGCGAACTTCTAAGATGCAAGATGATGGTTTTAAGGAGGTATGCTAGGGCAGGAGTTGATTAGCATGCTGGAACTGTGCATATTGGTATTTTTTCTCAAGCAAGTCACATAGCAGATTCTTAATGTGCATGTTTTGGTTCATTATATCAGGTCCTGCCTATGTGTGTTTCACTTTGAAAACAATACTAGCCAACTAAGAAACAATATTCACTTCAGTTGTTCACAGTCATTTTACTAAAAAAAGCTTCAATTTATTTATAATAGGGCTCTTGCAGTGGGTGGGGAAGAAAAGCACATAAGAGGAAATGAGTCGAACAATCCCAAATGAAATACAAAGCATTTTGATATCAAAATTAGCACAAAAGAGGCCAAGGTCACAAGCAGAAGATAACTGGATTTATGACTATCTGACGTAAGATTTCCTCTTTGTTTCAAACACAAGCTATGTACCAGGCAATTTAGAGAATCCTGATGCAACCGCCCTTTGGAATGTTTTGCTGTAGTCAAACACTACCACCTAAAGAAGGGTGGCAAAACACATGAGGTCTCCAACAGCACAGCAGCATTTCTGATTTTGAAAATGATGAGCTTACTGTTATTTCTGGACAAATACTGAACTCAAAGTTACTGAGGGCCAACACTTAGGATATGGGTTTCAATGTCAAAACCTGTTAATGACTTAAGCCACCACTTCCAGGACAAAATCTTCAGTAAAGTACTGGCTGTATTTTATGCCATTAACACTTACTTTTTATATATGTTACTTACATGAAATATAATTTTATAGTTATTGCATTATCTTTATCAAGCAAGTGTACATTCTTGAATGTTTTTGTTTTCAAAGGAAAAGCTTTTCCACCTGCTGACTATGTTACTTTTATGATTTATGAAAAGATGTAAGCAGAATTTCCTCTAAAGTCTGTAGAAGAAGATAGATTTACAAATTCACTTGATGAAGGGTGGATTTAAAACCAGACCACTTTTTGTACTGCCACTGGTGAACAGTAGGTATAAAACACTTTGCACAGGGTGCAAAACCCACAGAGGAACTGCATATGATTCAAAATAGTATGCCTGTGGTAAGTTCCGAGCTGTTGTGGTTACACTGCTTTTATAGTTCCCAAATCAGTTTGATCTAGGGGAAGACACAACAGCAGTCAGTGCTGAAAAATAGATCCAAAGACCTCTTACATCAGCTCTGCTCTCTGTTTTTCACTAAAGGGGAAAGTAAGGACAAGAGTGGAGAAAGAAAACAACTATCACCATCAAATTCAAGTTGAATTACAATATAGGAGAAGCAGACAACTGCTTTGAGATAAGGCAGAGTCTGGTTTGTAGTACCTGGCATATGTGCCGGACAGCGTGACTGTCTACCAGCACAGAACTATTTCAAAGTGGGATTTGTTAGTTTACCTTGAGACACCTATCTCCAGATCTGTAATGATACTTATGACATAAACCTGTAAAGACTCATCTATTCAAATTTAACAACAGCTGTATGTCTTCATCTATTCAATTTAGCAATAGACAGGAATAGTGTCCTCTCCACGCCATCTGGTCTGTGGAACTAATTATTTTAATTGTTTAGTTTGTTGAAGTGGAGCTTATAATGTTTATGCTTTCCAGAGCAAAGCTGAGGCAGAAGGATGAGAATGTTGTGTCCTAGTACTTGTATTTTTCTTTACAATGTCCTGTCATCACTTCATCTATAAAAAAGAAGTGTAGTATTACTGCTCAATATGGCTTAAGGATTCTCCTATCACCACCTTTCAAAATGTCACAACACTGAGTGAAGAGAGTCTAAAGAGAGAAATGTCTTCAGAACTAAGGTTCAATGGGAAACATTTGGAAAAAAATGGAGGCTTCATATTTTTGGCTTCTTTTAGAAACTGACACTGGAAGTGGAACAGCTCAGGTGTTGAACATAATTGTCAGCAATAATTGAGAAAATATTAAGAAACTTTTGCGCAGAAAGAATGGGTTCATTCTTTTCCTCATACCAGCTGATAGCACTGATCCAAAATGGCAATCCAAGAGTGCAGTAGAAAACTTCTAGGCAGAGATCATAACGTGGAAAATTAAACTACTCAAGATTTTCCTTTTTTCCTAGTGGTACAAAACCACTTCAGTTATTCCTGAATAACTCTAGGCAGACTGGATCTCTGATTCCCCCTCCTCCTTGTCCCTTCCATAATCACATAGTAGAAGAAAAACAGACGTAGTCAAGCACCACCACATTAATTATTTTGAAGTGTGCTAATGAGTTGGGTGCATCCCCAGACTCAGTTGTGTCATGTAACATCTTCTGTCAAATATGTCATCTGTTTAAGGAAAATGAAGTATGTTCTGGAAATGTGTGCCTTGAGACTGAAATCATAACTATCACCAAGAGGTCACTCTCTTTTGAGACTGCTTTCTGAGGTAATAAGGTTTATTTCTAGTGTTCTGGAGACCTTGTGATCTTGTGTAGAATTCAGTAAGGAATGGTTTTATAAGAGACCTGGCTTTTCTCATCTTTTAAAATACTTTTTGGAACATGTGTTCTAATAATAAATACAATTCATAATCGTTAAGAACTACTGGGATATCAGTGCAGGATCTCCACAGGATAGAAGAGGGCTGTCATCCACTTGTTACCCTCCTGAAGGAAGTGATTTATTTCTCCCTCAGCTCTCCAGTACATCTCAGATGCCAGTAACTTTCCACTACAACTTTCAACTTCATGTGAAAAAAATCTATTAAAATTAATTTTTCTCCTCCTTCCTCCCTTCGCCCATTCCACCCACAACTAAAAACAAATACTAAAATCTTATTTTATGTACCCCTAGAGTTCAAGTAGGGGTTAAAGAACAAACAGGAGCTCTTACTACAGGGATCTAATAGTTTTGCTGAACAGACAGGTGCTGTCATTCCCTTGGCTATGCTACATGTCTCTCCCTATTACTCCAAGTGTGGTTTGAAAGGCCTGATCAGAACGATGTATTACTTGAGAAGCAAAAGAACAAGGAAAAATCTGCTTGCCTCAAACTTCTCTAGATGAGCCTTTTGGGAGGAATACTGCTCCCCTCTCCTTTTTGAACTCTTCCCTTAAATGTTGAATTCGTCCAATGTAGAACAACCACCAAATAAAGAAAAGCAGAGCACGCAATTTGGCAAGGAAGTGACCATTTAGTTTTGAAAATAAAAAGGATATATTTCTATGATAAATGACATAATATTCTTGCATAACCATTTAAAGCCCATCAATGTGAAATTAACAAAACCAGCAAAGTTGTGTTCAAGCTCATAAAGCTCAAGACACCAGTTCTGTTAGACCTCTATCAGCCTTTCCTTTTTACAGACGCACATAATTTTTTTTTCAGATTTGAAACAACTGAACACTAACTAGCATGTTTTTTAGTAAGAACAATTTAAACAAAAAAAAAATCCCTTTTTTATACACACAGAAAAACATTAGTGGCTGGAGAAAATGACACTCTGAAGTATTATTTAAGTGCAAATTAAAGGGCAGTTGACAGAATTCCCAACCACATACATCTGTGTATGACTAAGGTTATAAAACAAGATCTCATGTGACCTTTCAATCTTAGGCATAATGATTAGCCTATAATATTGCTAGTCTGCTCCCAGGTCTCCTGAAGTCTTATTAAAACACCCTTTTCAAGACACATTTCTCTGCCCCAACAGGCAAATTCCTTTACTGCCAAGAAAAGCAAGCAGGAGGGAACCATATGAAATACTGCGTATGTTGTACGACGTGCTAGGAAAGCCAAACCATCAGCTTGCAGGCATGCTGTCACCAGGTGTAATGAGCAGCAGAAAACAGGCAGAAAAAGGGCCCATAACAAGCTGCTAAAAGCTGCAAATGGAGGTAGCCAGTGTAGCCACCCAGGTTAGGTTAGGATGCACCTGGGATATCCCAGGTAGGATAAACCTGAGCAGGCTGCTGGAGTACCAGGCACATGGCAGCTTCACCTCTTTCACTGCTGGCATAACACAGCAGAAAACGATGGTCCTGTTTCTATCCCACCATCCTTCGTACAAAGGGTGGTATTTTACTTTATTTTGCTTCATTCTTAAAAATACTTTCAAATCCACTGAAACAGAACAGTAAACTTATTTCATGTATCAAGAAACTACAGTGAGATGATACTCTATGTATTTTGAACTGGTTTGGTTGTGGGTGGTTTCTTTTTCAGATCATCCCTCACTTTTCTCATTTTTTCATAGCTACATCACTCAAAATTCCTTTTTTTCTCTGTCCCGTCCTGTTACTTGAGCTCTGACTGCACTTTCAGTAGTAATTTGTGGCTTAACAGCTTAGTCAAACCCATCTTTCACTATTAATGGTTTCTGAATTACTTTCTTACAATAAAAAGTACACGAAGATCTCCAAACTGATACAGCAATAGCAGGTTTCTGGTTTTATCAAAAACCTACCCCCATTTGTTCCTGTTTTCTCCCTCCCACCTTTCTTTCCACTTTTCAGCCTCCTGCACCTTCACCCAAATGGAGGAAAAACAATCACACAACCTTAAAAAGATCATACTGCATCAGAGACACATTTTTGTTGGCAGTACCTTGATCTGTATTTCTCTGTATGTTACACTGGTCACGACTAAA
Source organism: Illadopsis cleaveri (assembly GCA_013399915.1). NCBI lineage: Eukaryota > Metazoa > Chordata > Aves > Passeriformes > Timaliidae > Illadopsis > Illadopsis cleaveri. The sequence goes on from VXBB01024947.1 coordinate 395,074, forward strand.
TATTCTAGTGGAATGTAAAATAACTGGTTCAGCTTTCAAACACTGTTTCCTTTTCTTAGAAAAATGGTAGAACGAAGTACTGGCTTTAGAAATCTTTAACCTTAGTTTTGTAGATCCAAACCCCGTTTAAGCAAAAACTGGACAGAGATCCAGAAAAAGTTAAAGAAAAAAGTATCCCCTCCTCACTTGCAGTTAGCTACTAGCTGAAGTACATTTCAGAGCACCCAGAATGATAATTTTAAAAATAAGTCCAAACACTGCATTATCTGTAGTTCAGATTTTAAAAATAATCAGAAAAAGGTTTTGAAAATGATCATTCCAATTCCTCTTGAAGTTTTCCAATTAGAAAAAACAAACAAACAAACAAAACCTTAAAAAAAATTATGGAAACTGTTTGGCCTAAAATAGGGATATATTTAATATTTGGAGTCTGGCAGTTAATTTTAACCAATTGCAAAAAGAACTGCAAATATTTTCAAGTAATTAGAATAATGTAACCAGACACAGCCAGTCCTACAAAAAAGGTAGTTGAAAAACACTTTCTTTGACAAACGAACAAGGTAGCCAGGTTTCCTTTAGGGCTGAAAAGCAGCATATGCCTACTCAGCAATATTCATTTAAAAAGATGTTTATCAGCTGCAGACCCAGCACAGCAGCAGGTGAGGGTGGAAACGGGGAAAGGAAGAAAAACTGGAGTAGAATAAGACAGGAGAGTCCCAGCATCCCTAAGTTAGAGACTGTAACGGCTCACACTCTTTTCAGACAATCCTAAAGGAATGTAGATTTAGTTTACCATGCTGTTTTACAAGAATTTTTATAATTCCTTTAAAAGATTGATATTGCAAACAATCACATTTACACCTCCTCCTTTAATCTACCATAACTAATCTTTCTACAGCACTCTGAACTAGTAAATAATGAAATTGTAAAAAAAGAACCCATTAAATCTATTTGTATGAAAATTCTGTGAGTTTGAAATTATCTTTCTACTGATAAATAGCTGCAGAGTTCACTCGTTCTTTGGCATCTTAATGAAAATTATACATCAGCATCTTCATGAAGATGATACATCAAACATTACTTGTACTATGTATGAAAATAACATCATTCATGGTATCTTTTCTGATTCCTTCTCAGCACTCTTAGAAACACTGATATCAAAAAAATTCTGATCTGATGGGACTCAGGAATGAAAACCTTAAATGGAAAGTTATTCAAGCTATTTGATTAATTTAGCACATATAAATCATTAAACAACTTTTAACTATTTTTGGAAACTGAGCTTGTTACCATCAGATCAACACAAACACACAATTATATCTAAATGATTAGAAAGCTTAATGAAAGAAAACATAAACACACTAAGATTAAAGGGAATATTTAAAACCACAGATTCTGTGGGGTCATCTTCCAAAATGTCACAGCCCATGCTAATCAAATCCTTTGCATTACTGCAGTTGCAGCACAAGAAGTCAGACAAATGGACTTGCTAAGAGAACCCCTTCATGAAGACTTCTGTCATGAGACTGTCAAACTGTCTAATATAACAATTTCCAGTACTCAGGTTTAATCAAACTAGACAAAAGATGTTGGAGGCACTCCAACTGTTTTATGGCTTAGGGCATCAAGGATTCTGAGATCATTTCCCATGTGCTGTCAGATTCTACATCTCCCAGATTTGGAATCCTGGCTTCCCTGACAGTCTCCTAATGACCACAGGAAATTCCACTACAGCAACTCCATGTCTTCATCAGCAAAAGAAAAACGCAGCAGCACATCCAAAATGCCCTCCTTCAAAGACTCATGCATCATAATGTTTTCAAATGAAACATCAGCTTTTTAGGATTTAAATACATAGCAACATAATGATAATTTTTTACATTCCTGTCTGCTTTAGCTAGCAGGAGTGATGCCTGACAGATATACACCAATGACTGTGGTTCATGTGTGACAACAAGACTTAGCTGTACAAAGATGGCAAGGAGCTAACAAAACTGTAATATGAAGGTAAAAGAGAATCTAAAAGAATCTTGATATCAGCCATATCATATAGACCTTTCTTTTGAAAAATTTATTTTTGAAAGAAATCATACTAGATGACAAATTTCAGTATTTGAACATTTCTTTTTTGTATTTGAAAAAAAATCTTCTCTTTGTTTGGACTGAGATTATTTAAATAACCACTGCCTCAAACTTGCAATAAAAATACTAATCGCCAACTATCACATCAAAATGGTAAATTGAAATTGCTGCTTTATTCACAAACGTGCTTTCTTGTTCTCACAATACCAATGACTGTCTACAAGTTTCAGTGTTTTATAGAGATGATTTACTTGAGAAAAAAATATTGAAAAATTTGATAGCAGTAGCAGTTTGACATTCAGAAACATTTACATATACTCCTCAGATCATAAGTCAGAAACTACAGGTACAAAAATAGATTTTAATTTCAATTTTCCATAACTTGTCATGTTTTTGAAAGTGATGATTCATTATACTTGTACGTATAAGCTTATCTCAGGACTAGCAGACACAGAAGGATTTGTAGTTCATGCATCTAATTTAGAGACATAATTAGAAAATTATCTAGTACAGTTTGCTGGGAGGAACTGCAGAACCTCCAAACTCCTGCCTGTTTGTATTTGATTTTATATATATATATGTATAAATATATATATAATCTATATATACACCCACACATACATTATAATAAGGCAGCTCAGAAGTCTTACCTGAGTCTGCTTCATTGCCCGTTCCATTCTGCGAGTGCTTCCTTTCTCCAGTTTGGTCCGAAGGAGTAGGGCTGATGTCTGAAGGGCCCAGAATTTTGGCTGGGAGAGCAAGCACTGCAGACAAAAAGAACATTTAGCCATTACTTCACTTTTAAAGACACTGAAGATAGTGAAGATTTTAACAGTGGTCTCAAACATGAATGCTGTTTCCTATTCTGAAAGTCAAATATGTGGCTGGAGGACTTATTTGATGAACTGAGGGCTGTACAAATTACCTTAATCTATTTTCAACATAAAAAGTGGCCTTCAAAACCACTCTTTCCTTCCCAGCTATGCAGTGCTATGTGTACATGTACACATAGAGTGCACAGACCAAACTGCACAAACAAAAGTGGCTACTCAGAATCAAAGGAAAACAAAGGATTTGATCCAGGGCTGACTGGCTCAGCCTTCTCCACACCTGCATACTGGGTAGCTGTAGACAGCTGCAGGGATCCTGCTTCTCAAGGCTGAACAAACCCAACTCTCTCTTGGCCTGTTCTCATATGCAAGGTGCCCTGATGCCCATGTTAACAGCCCTTCCACATGAAAAATGTTGAATTTGCTAAGAATCTGAAGAATATTAATTAAGCTAGAACTTGCCATGACTTGAGAATAACAAGAAGGATTTTTGACTTCAGTAGATGTATAGGGAATATAGAATAATCGATGTAAGCAGCTTAACTAAAGTAATTTTAAGTTATCACTTGGAACATGCTGCACTCATGCCAGGAACTTAGTGCCACTCTCCAGCCACTGATTTTCAGGAAAGTCCAATAGAAGACACGCAGCCAATACAATTTTGGTATCTCTTAATAATTTACAGACTGCCTGGATTCCTTCCAGTATGGTTTTAGACAGAATACACCATTTCTGAAAAGTGAGACAGCAGGAAAACTTCCTTGCTAATTTTATTGACACTGCAAATACAATCCATCTTCTCTGAGAAAATATATTTGTCTATAGATATTTGTAGACTGGAGAAAAAGTCCCAGTGGTTTTGTTCTTTCCTCTCAAAGATCTCCCAAAGAATTAAAAAGCATAAATTGCTCAGGGTTTGTATTTAATGCCTGACAAATTTCTGGCATGTTGTAATCTGATTTTGTTTTCCCTAGTGATTTCAAAGGAAAGGAAGCAGAAAGAAACAATCTAAAAAAAAAAATCCTCTAAACAAAACTACAATAGGAAGAGAGGCAACAGCAAATGAAAACATAAAAGAAGGCAGTGTGAAGGCAAACACTTCAACTAATCCTACCCTTTGTGACCAAGAATCTCAGCACCAACTCCTTCATGACTTCTACTCAGTATTAGATTAAGAGGCACCCAAAGGCTTCTATACTGTCCTCTACGTTCTGAGGATCTGCAATTAATTAAGAGAACACAATCATAATGTTCCCTATTCTGTAGACTTTCAAGTGCCCTTTTACCAACTATAATCACTAAATCTGTTAACTGATGTATGTCCTACTTCTGAGAGCTCATCTCTCTCCAGTTTCATCAAACTTCAGTCAAATTTTTACTTCAAGGGATTTTTTTTCTGTGCTACCTGCTGGAAGATACTAGTATTAATTTTGCAAAAGAACAATGACAATTAAAAGTCTTGGCTAATAATGCTCCTAAAGGTATTTTCATGTCTGATTACTGCCCTTGTCCAGCAGCAGAGTCCTGGTTCACCTTAGCAAGTGGCCCATGGAGGGCAGAGCACGAAGCTTCTGTGTCCACAGCATTGGGCTCTGCAGGAGAACCGGCAGCCCAGGAAAGCCTCTGCCCTGTCTCTGTGTGCACCTCCCACACCACCACCTAAGCAGTGATTTAAGCAAGCATGCTGCATGAGCTGTGTGTAAAGTCAAACAGGCAAGGAGAAAATCTGAAGAGAAATAGGGTGGAAGACAAGCAGAGATAATTACGTTTCACTCCTCTGCAGGAGCAATGACAAGTCGTATTTTGAATAACAATCCTGCTTTCTAAAGGTATTCATGAAATAAAATGAAAGGTATACCTGCTGTAAAATTACAGAAGAAAAATTTAAATTTTACAACAGTTTTATTGATACAAAAAAAACCATTGCAACTGCACAAGACAACGAGAAGCAGACCTAGTTTTCATTTAAGAAGCACTTGTAATTTTATACTTGTACAGAGCTTACAGTCCTGTGCCAGAATTCAAATGCTCACCTTTTCATTGCCTAATTATAATGTTTAAAGCACCACAAAAAACCCAAAATAATAGTGCATAAAGGGCACAAATGTTTATACTTAAAGGCTCTAAAGAATAGTTTCAGAACATCTAACCATAACTACTAAGCAAGCTTTAATCTTATACCCAAAATGTCCAAATATTCCAGATAATAAGATCTTTCTCATAAGATCCAAAGCTTTATATTTTCACCTGAAGCTAAATCTAGACTATAGTAATAGGACTATAGGTTAAAATAAAACATCTGGAAAAAACCCCAAACTTAATCAAGATCATGCAAGTTTTGTCATACTTGAAAGTTCATTATACCACACCAAGGGCAGCCAAGAAAATTAACAAAATAATTCTGAAGCAAAACCACTATTGAGAATCTTCACAAGTCATCTTTGTTCTTACTTTAGGGAAAGAACAATAAAATAAAGAAAGAGAAACACAGGAAGATTAGACAGGGTGAGAAGAAATGAAAGGAAAGAAGGTTATGCAACACTTTCTGCACAGAATAGGATATTTTCACATGGGAAAACTCATTTCTCAAATTCTTCCACACATTTTTTTTCCTACAAACAATATCATCCTCTCCCATCATATCAGATTGTAAAAAAGGAGATGACCAAAGTATTACACAAACCAGAATATTTAATTCAATGTATCTTCCTTATATGACATTCAAATGAAATAAGATGATGTTGCAAGTCTTAATAACAAAGTAGCCCATTATTGTACAACACTTACAGTATCCCCATAACTATGTAAGAAAAAAGGGCAAGTTTTGTTCTTGGAACAAAACTTTTCCAGGCAACCTGTTCTAGATTGCCCAAGGAAGTTATTGCTGCCCTATCCCTAGATGTGTTCAAGGCCAGGCAGGATGGGGCTCTGAGCAACTTGGTCTAGTGGAAGGTGTCCCTGCCCATGGCAGGGGGGTTGGAACAAGATGGGCTTTAAGGTCCTTGTAAACCCAAACCATGCTATAATTCCAAGTAACACCTGAATTGTGAGATAAAAAGGTTACATTACTAATGACATCCAGATCAAACCCAGCCACAGTCAAACCCAAAACCCATGTACCATTAATGAACAATTCAGCCCCAGTATTCAGAATTTAACTAGGTGTGAAGCACTCCCTGATCACGCTTATAACTTTCTGTCAGAGAAACAGAGAAAGAACTGCATCAGTGACTCATGAATTACAGAAGGCAAAGACTGGTCAAAGCAACTCTTCTGCCTTCCTCCATCTACTATCTAAAAAAGTTGGAGCTCCTATAGGAATTCTTCTTGACATCAAAGTCAGGAAGAGCTTACTTGGGCATATAAGACATGCTAGAAAACCTGGTACAGGTAAAGATTATTCTTGTTAACTGCACTCTAATTAATTTTAATGTTTTCTAATTTTTCCTTATGATCTATGCAGTAAGGCTATTCTTTCACTCCTGAAGCTTGCTCACTGATAAACGATCTGTAGCCTTGTGAAGTACTGTGATTGCTATGATGGAGCTATCATCTGAAAATGGACTTGCAAACGGAACAATTTTAACTGCAACCAGTTGTGAAATTCCTAAGAATTTGCACATCAGTCCATCAGCGAACCAAAAATATTCTGTTTATTGGCCAAATTGCCAGAATGTGGCAAAATCATTTAACAGAAGTCACAGGCATGAGGCACTCTGAGGACTGTTCTGTTCCTCTGTCATGCCTCCAAACACCACCCTTAGCTCAGACTCAACTCAGGTTATTTGCTAACATACTTTAAGTTACAAACAAACAAACACAATCCTCCACTGGGGAGGATTTAGAGAAAAAAATGAAGAATATTTCTTTTTAGTTCCCTTATATTATCCATTCCAGTGAACATACTTCAGGAGCTTTGTTGTTTACTCTTCCAAAAACCACATACTAAGATTTTCAAATTACTCATGTGGATTACTTCATGCCTACTTATCAATAGTCTTGTTTCATGTAACCACGTATATCTTTATTTGATGATTTTCAGTAATTCATTCAGATAATTAACATGAAACACTTAAACACATCCCAAGGCAAAATGTCAACCTTTTAACTTGTACTGTGCTTTTCTGTAAAATGAGACACTACCATGGCTTCTCTTCCACATTCTATATCCTGCACAATAGTCAGGTGAGTACATTAAAAAAACCCACTACTATGACTGAGACATGAACAGGGAAAATGTGCATTGGCCTTGTATACATATCTGATAATCTCTGGTGAATGACTTCATTACTGAAAGCCAAAAAGTGTTTAAAAGTGTTTAATTAGTTTTTATGTACACAAGAAAGAATTGCCAAAAACTTCTGTGGAATTCATGACTAAGAATAAGAGGAAAAAATCAGTACGATATTAGGGAGAATGTGATTTACCTTCCACATGTTATTCCCATCCAAATAATCTGACACATAAGTTTCTATATAACTAATGCAAGCTTTTCTTCTAAAAAGTCATGTTCAAATGACACTTATTTAATTTGAATTTTTTTGGAAATTTCTCCTAGCACTAAGCTTTTGACCAAAAAAGCAAAACGAAATAAAATTAAAAATAATCAACTTAGAGAAAAACCTGAAAGATGCCACATTATTGTGGAAAAACTTCCTTACATTAAATCTATGTTTTTCCAATGGAATAGTATTTCATAAAAGATACTCCTTGCATTTCTAGAAAAAAGTATGTACAGAACACTCTGTACTGGTAAGTAGCTAAATTAACTTCATTAAACTATTTTTAATTGCCTAAGAAAGATTAAAGCAATCCAAGGTCCAGAGGGATGCAAAAAGAATAGAAGTTTTGAGAAAAGTCCCTAAAATATTAACTCCTTTACTAACCAAGCTCAAACACAGATATCTGCAGTAATACTGGCAGCATCTGGTTGAAATGGGATTTGTAACTTTAAACAATAATTCTGTTAGAACCCTATAAGTTAAAATAAAGTACATTTGTGACTAAGTGGTTTCCAATACCAGTGCACTTTTTATGTTTTAGTGAAAAGCACAAGTACCAAGAGGGCAAGAAAAATACTAAATTTCTACTTACAATTAAGCAGCAGAACCATGGCTTGGCAACAGAACAAGCCATTCAGTATGACCACTTTTAGCTTTTCTGCTTAGTGTAGGAACATTTAAAAATTTCCTGTTGGCTCAAACAGATCAAGTATGTACAAAGGAAGTATACATACCTATTCTGCTGTACATGCCCATCCCAAATATTTTAAAATAAATAGGATCAAAAGAAGATTTGATTATCTGGCATCACTAGGAAATGTATGACACTGAGGTTTCACAGAGCTCAAATTCCTCCTAGTAGTGTTTTTATTCTTATCACAACACTCAACAGTTTACCAATCCTTCAGTGACCACAAATTAAGAGGAAATTATAATATGCACATACACAAACCCTCAAATCAATAAACAACTAAAATTCATTATTGTTTTCTAAATAGGCATATTTAACTGGACAAGAAGTAGTATTTGATGTTTAAGTTGATTTAATGTACGTATCAAAGGATTGCTCTTAGGCACAAAATGCTGTCGTGCTGGTGAATATAAATATTTTAATGCAAAAAATTGCTTAGCAACCAGCTAAAGGAATTATTTTATCTCATTGTAACTATAGTTAAATTAAATTTCTGTTTTGCAATTATCACATTACATGAAATGAAATTTCCAATAAATCTAAAAATGCATTCAGAATTGCAGAACATTGAATAACAGTTACAATAAAAAGATTTTGTCTTTAATATACCATTAGCCTTAGTTCAATGCTATCCCCAAGACTTTTCCTCTTTTTCTTTTCCATTGTTATTATACACAAATCATCTCTGTTACGTGTAATGATATATAATTACTGTATGTAAATCCCCATATGCATTTTTATGTAACTGGATTGAAATGGAACCCTTAAACTGAAATGTGTATCTGTAAACACCCGTCTGATTCATCCCAAAGACCTAAAGCTATCATTTCAGAGAGGTCAGGGTTTTTTTTCATACTAACAGGGAAGCTCCTACAGTGTCTTCATAAATCATCATTTTATTGAAATTGAATAATCTGAAGTCCAGACAGAAGCAATTTCATTCTTCTATACTTAAATATATATATATATGAGGAATACTCTTCATTTCTCTGAAGGTATCACCTTAACGCATGACAACTTCACTTTAGGTTCAAAATTCAAACAAAACCTGACAGCCAATAAAGATTTCCTCTTGGACAGTAAGCTGGAAGAGCTAGCAACAAAACATAACACATCAAATTCAAGCCTATTGACTTTAGTGCTTCCACAGGAGAACTCCTACTCATGGAATCCACAGTACAATCCCCAGTTTATATAAAACGTTATGAGTACGTGATAGTTCTAAACAAACAACAGTGGTTAACTTGGGAACAAACAAATAGGATGAAGAAGTAAATGATTTCAAACCATCCTCTCGTTTCAGCCTCTGTCATTTGCAATCATTGGCACTGCCAACAACATTCTCAAATAATATTTTCGGAATCTGCACCACTATACGGGATGGCAATTTGAGCACCTATAAATTCTTCACCTTTGTAAGTATCTTGACAAGACGTATTTGATTGCATGTGTCAGTAGTTAGATACGACATACTAATGTGAAAGAAATCATCCAAATTTGGGGCATCTGTTAACTTGAAGAGCAAATCTTCAGATAAATAATTTCTAGAAACATTAGGATTGCTCTAGGCATGAGCAATCAGAATGTATATTCTCCAGTCACATTTTATTAGCTACAAACACCTTCATATTTCCTAAGGCCCAACATGAAAAAAATTACATTAGGATTTCACTCCAGATGATTTTGTTTCAAATTGACAAATTCTAACCCTATTAGCCATAATTATGTCCTTGGAGAGCAACACAAACAAGATACAGGACACAAACAAGGACAATAATACTTTTACACCTTGAGAATGCAAGGCTTCCATAACTGCTATGACAGTGGATATGTTTAGTGGCTAGCAAGAGGGAAGAGAAGATAGTCCAATTGATGCAAAAAATGATTCCTAGTATGGACTAGCCAACAGACTTTGCAGATTGGTTTTTGGTTGCTTTTTTTCCCATTTAAAAAAAATCCAAACAGAAGGAATACTTGCACCACTGTGTATTGTAGTCTACTACATCTTTCCTGCTCAAGGTACAAAGAACTGCTCAGGTATCAAACACATATCAAAGGCCCTGTTGGTATGTTCAACAAATATTAAAACCTGTGCTGTATATGTCTTTACGTATCTCTTTAATTTCACACTTTCACTAAACATGGAAATCTGTCCTACACCTCCAGTCATTCTAACAGAGTTCTGGACCAGAAAAAAAAAAATATTATCTGCTATTCCTGCAAATTAGAAGTGTATATACACCAACACATAAGCAACTGTCTTAAAAATCTCTGCCTGTTTCTGTAAAATGGACTGCAATTTTAGGTACCAACCAAAACCATTTTTCTATATGGCTTTGACAACTAGAACTTAAAAGCCAACAATATGCAAAGTCTTTGGAGTTACAGATTACTAACTGATTTAACAGTCTTAGGGTAAAACTAGCAAGACAAGGATAATTTACATTTTTTTCTTTATAAACATGAGAACTTGCATTATACACTTCTAATTAATTATATTTCAGGCATTATTCCAAGTCCTATGGTAGTGTTTCTTTTTCAATGTTCCATGAGGAAAATGTGTTATTACTTGGTTAGGTCTTAAATACTTTCTTGCCTAACAGCATCTAATGTAAATTCTACATGGCACCTTTCGAGTATTATGCCAAGACCTTTGCACTGTAATAACAAAACAAAAAATAAAGCTAAGCTTGAGCCTGTATGAAGTACATTAGCAGAAGTTCTGTATTTTTATTTATTAGGTCTCGGTGTTTCAGTGAGTTGTTACATCATGACAGCCTGCTACAGAGTCAATCGTGATCACCTGTGGTTTTTTTAAGGCCTCTTGAAATTACTGATTTAAAAAATTGTCTGACTGCCAGTAAGGTAAATGAGAGACAGGCAGAAATCCTGAAAGTATTAAAGAGGAGGACAGAGGAGAAGATTTACTTTCCTGCACTGCCTGAGAGATCAGCATTTGCACAGTGCCATTCTCCAGTACTGCGTTAATATTCCATATATTTCACTAAGTTTAGACCCCACATCCAGTATATTTTTTCCCAAAATCTAAAGCTATTCACTCAGCTGTATGACAAGGGTTTATTTTGGTCTATAAAACTAATCCTGGGACCGTTGAACTAAAATAGCTTTTCACCACAACAGGTGTTAGCTGATCATTAGCAGAGCTGGGCTTAAAGCTCTTAACCACAGCCATTAGAAATACCTCTTGGTGTTAAAAAGTCAAGAGCAAGGCCAAAACACTATCAGTGATCTGCATCAAGGGACTAGTTTAATTAGAATGGCATTTTTAAAATTCACTTTGTCTAGTCTGGTCTGGTAGCCTCAGTGCTTAAATTATAACATTACATCATTGTAAATACAGAGTACCTTTTGTTGACTTTGACTACTGAAACAAGAAGACACTACTTGATTTTTATTTTTTTTTTGCATTGCTATATACTTCAATGTGTTTGAATGAGGTTTCTCATATACGTAATTTCAGAAGCTTGGATAATTTAATGGATTTGGAGTAAAATATTAGTTATGACTGCTTTAAAATGAAATATATGTGTACACACACACACTAGTTACTTTTTTCAGTTTTCAGTTTTCTTTTTGTCCATACACACTTTATAAGGCAAGATGTTAGAAACCTCTTAGGTAAACAGTTACTTATTTACACTGTACTAGACTGATCTAGAAATGAATGCTAGACTCAATAGAGCAGCAATTATATCACACTTACCTAAAGGCAATTTAATGTTCTCAAGTGTCTCATTTAATCTTAGTCTGGAAGTGACTGACTCTGAAATTTATCAGATCTGGAATTTATCACATCTGAAGGTACATTAAATACCATACAAGAGTTATTTCGTAGCTTGCTCAATCAATTCAAAAGTTAGAAGTCAAGACTGGAAATAAATTTTATTTCTTAGAAGCCAAGAAGAAATAAATTTTCTTCTCAGAAGACTTAAAAAATATCCCAATATGTGAAGGCTAACATAATTTCACTTCAACTGTATTTTCCACAGCTTTTTTATCCCACTCAAATAGTGTTCTGTAGCAAATGGATAGGTCTTGACAACATCCAGCCACCGGTGTCCCCATATTCTGTCCTGCTTATCGTTCTAAATAATTTCCCCTCCATGGCACTTGTTTTAAGCAGTAACTCTTACTCCTTCTGATATCTACCTTGTAAAGGGACAATTCTTGCTTCTAGGCAACTATGTATGCTAGATCTGCTTGGAAACTGTGCTGGCTTGTCTACCATTTCTGTAGTACCTAGAATTTCAGGGGGAAAAAAAAAATCAGGCCGGAAACCATGGAAGTTAGTTCCATTATCTGCTCAAAGATACTTGTTACTATCTGTATCAGAAGCAAGGCACTTTATTCTCTTTCTTCAGCCATCTCTTCTACCTCCCCTTAAAAGAAAGCAATTGTGGTTGGAAGAAGTCAACACAGCCTCTTCTCAGCAAAAGATCAACATTGCTTCATATTCACCAGCAACCTTTTCCTTTGTTAATCAATACTCAGGCTCAGCACAGCCAGCTGACTATACAGCTGAAAGTCTCTTGATTGGGAAAAAGGATGACTTCCCAAAAGACTTCCTCAGACTTTACAGCTTGTTTGTTCCATTTGTTTTCTTCAGCAAAGGAAACATGAGCAATATTCAGGTAAAATGAGACTGTCTTACCCCTGGTCTTGGTTCTTCTAAATAATATTACTCAGGAGAACACCCAACTTTTCTTTCCATTCTCCATCCCCATCTCATTTGAAACCTGAATAATCTCGAGTCCATTTTGCCTCTTCAGTGAATTTTATTTTTTAAGAACATAGACCAAAAAGAATCATACAAAAGGTCGAGATCTGCTGCTTTTACTAACAGATCTAAATATGCTGTTATTTTTCCCTCCTTCTGCTTCCATGTACACTTCCTCACATGCAGAATACCAGTCAAAACAACACACTCTCCTTCTCCCCAACCACACTTCTCAGAAGTGTAAAGGGAAATGGTTTAGCAGTGTTAGAACAAGGTTCGTAACCAAACATATGAAATGCTATAGCTATTTCTTCGTCCTGTTATAGTCTTTACATCTTGTGAATGTCCTCAGCTTTTAAGTTGGCTGTTCCCATGTTCTCTCAGAAAATCTGTCTCAAACCATAACCCTGCAACTCAGAAACACCTAAATATTGTGTGCATTAAAAAAATTAGATAAAAGCAGGTCCTTTGACATGAACATGACAGAACTGGAAACAGATCTCTAGTCAGAAATAGAAGAAACACAAGCACATGAGGATTGTCTTTCCAGCTAGCTCTGAATGTAGCTCTGCAGATGAAACTGAAATGACAGCCCAGTGTCCCCTACATGATACAATTCACAGGGAAAAAGGTCAGAGAAAAGGAGCACTCGAGAAATCTTCCCTTTCAGAGGAAGTCTCATATGTTGCACAAAAAGAGCTGTGTGAAAGGAATACAAAGATCTATGCTTACTGGGGGATTTTCAGTGGAAACAAAAGACTCAAAGAAAGCTTTGTATGGATTCAAATGTAAGAGAAACACAAAAAAGCAAGCTCATATTAGCCTGCATGGAACAAAAACATTACAAAAAGGATGGAGACTTATAGTGAGCTATAAACATGATTCTTTGCTTCCATATAATGCAGTCTGTGAGTTAATTTGCATGCACGCAGGTACATAACTTGCAGAGACAGCTATGGAAGAAACAAATACAACAATTCAAAGTCATTTTACACACAATGAAATAATTAACTCAGATCAGGTTTGGCTAGGAAAATATTTCAATGCTTTCCCCCTTTAAGATTTTCTACTTTCTAAAAACAGTACAAAGATATTATCAATCAAATTAGTTGTTCAGTTCTACTTATACAACCAAATTGCATATGTATCCTGGATGTTCAGAATTTTAGAAGTTTTCTTCCACATTAACAGGCATTGTTGGGCTGATATTTAGCAGGTTTTTTTATGATACTAAGTGGTATACATATTACGTCCTTAAGTAAGATATAAAAGAATATTTTTATGCTGTTGCCTAATTTATTTTTTGTGTTGTATTTTGGTTTGCCTTTTTCTTTTCATTTTAAGAGACTATTTAAGTTCAGAAGTAAGCCTTCCTTGGAGGTTCTCAAATATTTTTTTAGGAGAAGAAAGAAACTAGAGAAGAAAAGGAAATGTCATGAAAAAAAAGAAGATACTGTTTTATTTAAAGGAATCAGCTTTCAATGACTAGTGAAGGGTAAACCACATAAGATATGGCTCCTATTTACACTTAGAGTGGAGTCCAGCCATATGACTGACACTTGTTCTGCTGTGCCAAACACATTGCTTATTCTGTGTTACGCTGCAAACAACTTCAGCCAGATTTGACTGTAGTAGCATTGTTTTTTTCAGGTCTGTGGTTTGGACTTACTCCTGAAACAGCATAAGCACAGACTTCCACACCACATCACAGTACTGCATTTATTTCCTAAGGCCCAAGCTCAACAGTAATAAATCACTATTTTGGATACAAAAGACTAGACTTTAACTCTTTGGTACCAATGATAAGGATTTCCTTAGTTATTAAACAACAGCAAATTTGTCATTTTAACTGCTCTGCCTCTGGAATTTCACCATCTGTGCCCAGATTCTCAACATATCATGTGATCTTGAGGATATATCCTGAAAACCAGAACAGTACTTTCTTTTTTTTTTTTTTTTTTTCTCTGCACAGGTAGTANGGGCACGCCTTAACAAAAAGTTTTTTTTTTTTTTTTTTTTTTTTTTTTTCTCTGCACAGGTAGTAAAATAGTGAATGTGGTTTGACAATGGCTAGATATCATATTTTAAAAATAGATAATTTCAGGACTGTATGTAATGGTACACACTATCTGCAGACTTGCAACCTATTTAGTCTCAAGACAAACAAAGCAAATGACTGAAAAAAAGGCTGAAATTTAGAAAAGCTGTGTCAATGGAGGACACTTTCTAACTTGTTAGAATTGGCCATGTGGGAGAAGAAATATATCCTACTCCCCTTGCGAACTACCACAGTAGGCTCCTAAATCTTCTGCCCTTCATGCTCCACCCTCCTCCTTCAGCCTTGCCTCTCCTCTGACAAAGAACATTTTTGGAACAGACAGTGCTACAGGTTAACTTATCTTCTGCTGATAGAAATTCAACTTCAGGAAGGCAGTTATGACTTTTAATATTTCGATTTGTTACTGCTGCCTGTGGCTACAGACAAAACCCAAAGTCTTTCAATACTTTCTTTGGGTTGGTCAAGTTTTTATTTATTTTTTTTAAAGTAGTACTTCTTACTCAGCAAAATCCAGGTAAAACTACACATTAAGGTTCCCATTCCCTTTTATCTGCTTTACTTGTTTTCAGGGCAAACTCATGGCTTTCAAAATTCCCAATCACTGGAAAAATTCTTTAGGCCTGACAGATCCTGCATCCTTATGCAACTGACACAGGGTGGTGGGATTAGTCTGTTCTGCCTGCCTACTCACATTTATAAGCTCACTACTATGTTTTTTTCCATAGACTGCCAGTGATACTTCCTGTTCATTTGGCCTATCAACAGCCTCTGGAAGAATGCTGCTTTTTATACTGTTGTTATCTGATGCTGCATAGATTTGTACTCTAACAGCAACTTTTATCTTTAATTCTACAATGATAACTTCAGTACAAATATCCATTTACAATAATTATCCTTAAAATACCTTAACTGAGAATCTTTTGCAGGTAGAGAATTTAGGGTAGCAAAAATGCTTGTTCTCAGACAGATTTGGAGCATAACCATAAAAATTACACAAAACAATGAAGCATTAAAAGTTCCTCCACAGCCTCACTAGAAAGCATTAAATTAACTTTTGAAAAGAACCAATTAAAATGTTTTCATAATTTCATAAGTTTAACATTAGTCAATGGTACAAGAAGAATACCAGTTGCATACAGCTTTTACATTGTAAAATGCACATGCCCCATTTGTGAACCCATCCTATAATGACGTTAACAAGTAAAAATCAGCTACCACATTTGCTTCTGTAACAGGCATAGTTAAAAAAATTCAGGAACAATTACATGCCTAGTGATTTGCAGTAAGGCTGCCACTGACTTTATTACTCATCTGTGTCAGAACAAATTATAGACGTTCTATAAAACACCTTCCCAACCTTCAGTCTGTAAGAACAGCTGTCTGTAGAAGAGTGAGACATAGCCAGAGAAAAACCACACAGTGCCAGACAGGGCTCTGCAGGGAGTGTGTCTACCTGGTTTTTCCTCGGTTTGAATGCCAGCATCCACCACAGGAATTCTGCCTACAATGGTCTCTATGGTTCAGCAGTCTACATACTGCAATACTTGGTGTTCACAAGTCATGTGACATGTTAATGCAAGAGACATGGCTCACTTACTGCTTGGTGGGCTAAAGGGCTAGGAAATGGCTGGAGGTGACAATTTCAGTGAGGCTTCTAGGATGGCCTCAACGGTTTCCTCAGAAAGATCATATTAGCAAGTCTCAATGTCCATTAAAAGATACCTGATTTCTGATGTCATTCAGTTCCCTCCTGACTTCACCAGCAGAAATATTTTGTCCCTTTAAAGAGCTACTGCTCTCACATGCAAGAGAATCAAGCTGCTGGAGGCCCCCAGCACTCTGGCTTTTTTTAACCTTATGGGTAAAACTTCAGTTCCCAGGAACAAATCAAAACTGCCACCTTCCTTTCAAAGCCTGAAGACACAATAGTCCTGAAAGAAGACTTACTCCTTAAGCAGCAACCAAAAGTGAGGAAGGAATGGAATAAAAATAGTCAGCAATACATTAGCAAGAAAGGAATTAGGAAGATGAGAGCAAGAGTGAAAGTTAAACAACAGGCAAGCGCTGACAAAGAAGGGCTGAGAGGAATATGGCATGGATGAGTAAACAAAAAGGGAAGCTGACACAAGCACAAGTGACTAAAACTAGTGGTGAAGAGTGAGAGACTGCTGGAGAGCACAAAAGAAAATCCTCAGTTGGTGGGCAAAAGTGAATAACATCCTAAATCTGACAGAGTTGTGTAGAGAGAAGCTATAATCTGAATATATTTATAAGAGACAAATGGCAGTGTCTGGGATGTGCTTTGACTTGAAAGAAGCTACAGGCATGAGCTGTAATGGATTAAGATTCAAACACAACAGTCTAGTGTCTGATAAATTGCATTATGCACAGAAATCACACCAGTTATTAAAATCACTATGAAAATTGGATGAAGAATTATAGAATGGGTTGAGTTGGCAGTGACCCTGAAAGGCCACCTAGTCCAATCTCCCTGCAATGATCAGGGACATCTTCAACTAGAACAGGGTGGCCAGAGACTCATCCAATTTGATCTTGAATGTTTCCAGGGATGGGGTATCTACCACACCTCTGGACAACTTGTTCCAGTGCCTCAACAACATATTCATAAAAAATTTCCACCTTATGTCTGTCTAGTTTGAAGAAGCTACAAAGACTTTACTTTGACAAATGAAAGAAGCAATCTTTTTACTTATGTACTCCTATGGTTTGCAACTTTCCAGCTTTATTACAGCTACAATACACAGAAATAAACATTTGTCTATTACAGATAAGGAAAAGACACAGAATATATAGACACATAAAGACACACACTGAGGTTCTCGCACAATAAGCTGTGAGACGAGAACTGTGTCCTTACCTCAGCCACTAAATGTCCTGTTTGCTTTTTGACTGTTACTATTAAGCCACTAAGAGCTTCAGACCATGCAAGCTGTTCAACATAAAAACAATTTTCTAAACATATTTCATTCCTTTATTCCAAAGCTGTAAGGCTTTGACAGATATGCATTAAGCTAAAAAGCAAAGAAAACGTCATTTCTTGCAAACAATAAAAAACCAAATTAGGTAAAATACCCAAGGCATATGCTTTCCCTCCACTGGTGTTGCAATTATGAAATCAAACATCTAATCTTACAGCACAGAAAAATCTTTCACAGTCTATTTATAGAAATCTGTAAAAAATATTTTCTCTCTCATCTTTTGTCTAGACTAGACAGAATTCATTGGAGAATGTGTTGGCCAATGTATTCTGACAAATGTACTTAATAAAAATCTAGCTGACACAAGACATGAAGTCTTTCAAGAAGAAAAGAAAAGCTCAAGCTCCAATTAAATTAATGCAAGACATGCTTAAGGATAATATAGACAAGACAGTAAAATCTCAAATATGTCAAAATATATCAACTAATACCTAGTGTCATGATTTTTATTTCAGTTCAGAAAAGGCCCCAAATCTCAGCTTCTCATATAGAAAAACATCAAATAGTGTAAATATTTTAAAACATTTTTTCAAATTGAAACATGCAGAACATGATGCTTTTAAAACATTTTATTGGCCTTTATTTGAATAGCATTCATAACTATCAGCTCTACTTGCTATGATTAATGCAGCCAATCTAAACATGTCAAAAGTATTTATGTTATACCATATTATCATATATACTATATTCTAGGCATATAAATTATACCAGAAAAAAGTCTGAAATTTCTCATAGCAATCATGAGACTCACTTATGACAGACATAGCTTGAACAGTCCACTAAATGAGCTGGCATTGGTTCTATTTCCTGATGCAATGGGCTAACCTTCATCAAGAGAAAATGAACCTTTCTTATTCATCTATTTGCATAACTGGAAATTACTTTTCATAAGGGTCACAAACACTTCATGTGAATTACCTTATGAAGTTTGCCTGCATGTTTGATGTTACAAAAAAGTACTAAAAATAATACTTTGCTTTATTAGTCTGTAAATTGTACCAATAAAAATCTATTTCTGGAAGAAAAAAAATCTAGCTGAGCAATGGGGTCCTGCTGGCAAGAATAAAAGCTTCCCCCTCTTTAGTCAGATAATATGTGATCAGTACTTGAATTCAAGCATTCTATAAATACATGTAAAATAAATGTGCATGCACCCTGCACACAGATGTATTTAAATGTTTCACAAATTAATTTCACCTTAACATCTTACTTTCTGGCCAACAGCACTTTAAAATTCCATTTTTCTATTTAAACATGCTGTTTCTGACAAAAGAAAGGAAAGGAAATATTGTGGAAATACCAGAACTGGAGCTGCTTAATCTTTGTCCTTCTGTAACCTAGAGGGCACCGTGTTTTTCTAGAACATACCAAAGCAAACAAACTCCTCATACAAGGGCAGGACAACGCACACAACCATAACCAAGATCACTGCTGAACAGAACAGGGTTTACTCAAACGAGGACAGCTAAGCATGTAAATGAGTATTTCCATGAATCTAAGCTATAAGTATTTCTTTGGAAAGTTTTTCAAAAATAGTTACTCCAGATCTTTCCCCCTTACATCCCCTTTCAAAGGCCCACCATTTATAGACTCAAAACGTGAAGAAACATTTTTTTCCCCAAGAATCTTAAACTGTAAATAAATGTACAAAAGAAAATACCAATCAGAAATCCTTTCCACTAGCTTGCCTACCTAAAACTCCAAAAGGAAAAAAGACCAAAGGAAAAAAAAAATAAAGAAAGGAAAAATCATTGGAGCCATTTCAGTTTTTCATCCCTAATTTGAGGGGAATAGAAAAAGAAAGTCATGCAGAAATGGGGCAAGATAGATTTATTGCTTATCAAGTTCATATTATATTTTTCCCAAAGCAGCTAGAATAGAATAGCTATAACTGACTGCATCCAAAAGAACCAAGAACAACAGGACAGTGACATTTTACTGATGATAAATGAATCAATGAGTATCAGATTTGCACATTTCAGACACCTTGGGAGGGAAGAAAAAACACATTTCATGACTGCAGTCAAAGACTACGGCATAATCAAACCTATCTTAAAGTGTATTAAGTCACAAAAAATCTGTTACTTGTTCTATATTTCATCTTTAACACAAACCATAAAGATTGTTTGGTCAACTGATATGAAAAATATTCTACTTACAGTTGAAATACAGACATTATATCATCAGAGAAAATTAAACTCAAGTTGTTTAGACACTAGCAAACAAGAGTTCAACCACTTTTTTTTCAGATGCTATGTAACAAGCAAGATTAGAGTGATATTTGAAGTATTAAGTTAAGAAGAAAAACAAATGAAGGGATGATATTTAGATAGTTAGAGAAGATAAGGGCAAGACATTATGACAGCTATAGAAACTTTAAGAATAATTCTTCCTCATTTATAGTACGCCAACAAAAAATTTGCTTTTTAAAAAGGGAGGATTGGATTTACACCTTGTTTTAGTTCATCTGCGCCCTCTCCAGCCAAATACAATGAATTATACACAGAACATAAGTCACTAAAGGAAGTGACTGCTAGTACTGATAACATGTGAACTGATCATCCTAATATCACCAAAAAGAGGTTACTAAGCATCAGACAGTATAGTGAGAATGTCTTATTTCCTTCAGATGATACCTCAGGCAGCATTTTGTTGAATAGGGGGTTTAATTTCACCTTCTTGTTGCAATGAAACATTTCTTGCTAAAGTAAATTATAATACTTATAACTGGTGAAGGACATGAGAGGGGGAAGGGAAGCCTGGGACATGTCAACTGGCTGTCAGAGAGGCTGCTAGAAAAAATAAGTGAGCTGCTGATGGATAAAGGAGGAGGGGGAGAAGAAAGGCTGCTGTGGGAAAAAATGTTATTAATTGTCATCAAATTTGCCAGCTTAACTTCTCAAACCCTTAGACAGGCAAGAAATCTATTAATATTTAAACATGATTTTCAAGTTCTTTTACCAGTGCAGTTTCAGTGAGCCCACTAAAATCTATTGCTTGAGTAATTCTGTACGGATTATACAAAAGAGCACATCATGCTAGAAAGGAAAGGCCATCCCAAATTTCTTGCTCAGAAAGGCACGCAATAAATCAGGACTCATCTCTTGCAAGATATAATTCAAGCAGAACTGTGGATCCCACGGACTGAGGGAAGAATGCAGACCACAGAGGAGAACAAAGTTGAAAGGGATAAAAGTGTCAATTATGCTGAAATCTGATACTTTGTAAAATAAACCAACTTCAGACAGACTGTTACTTAATCCCAGTTTTGGAATGGTATGCAAGCTTCACCCCTGCCCTGCAACACATGTACTACAGCACCCAGTTACTTTACCCTAAAACATCTAAATGCAGCAAACATAACTGACAACAGTAGGCCAGTCTCCTACCCACAAAACACTGCAAACCCGAGCGCCAGACGCTTTGTGAATAAGCCTCCAAGTGATCCAGAGGAGTCTTTGCACATGCAGCAGAAAGAGGCAGCTTCTCTTTTGCTACACTCAATCCGATTTCTCAGTGCTGTGTGATGGGCCAGAAGGCATACATGCACTAAATTAGCAAGTGTTTAGATCCTGACATTCCTGCAAAATGATTCAGACTTTTGAATAAAGTCTTTAGAAGAAAAAAAAATAAATTAAAGGGGAAAAAAAAGAATAGACTAGCTTTGAATTCATTTACTTAAAAAACGTCTCACTAGTAACTAGCAGGGCTTTGCTGAGAGAAAGCTTTTACAGTGTTATAATCTTGTAACCAACAGAGGCTATTCAAAATGGGCAACACAGCTTAGAAAAGAAGTGAAAGAAACTTTTTATAAAGCCACAAAAGTTACAGCAGTAGAGACACATGGCACTCTTAATGAGCTTTTCAATACTCTTGCTGCTTATAAAACATAAAAAACTGCAGCCATTTTCTCAACAGAGAAAAATGCACTGCTTTTATTTAAGCTATATAAACAACTTCTCTTTAGAAACCAAATTGGCATGTTAGTTTTATAGAGTTTTGATAGGAAGGCTTAACATTAAAAATATTGTATGCTGTGATTTGATTGCTCCCTAGTTCCACGTTAATATTGCAAATGCCATAGAAAAGATGAGAAAAACAAAGCATTTCCATTTCCACCTTCCACTCTCTCCTCCCAAAGCCCGCTTCTACAGTGAAAAGCAGAAACAGTATTCATATATGCATATTCATACACACACACTCAATAAAATGTGCACTGTTAATTCTTCACTGTGATTTTCAAAGGTACCATACAACATCAGCTTCTATTACACTCAATAAATGCCCACCTATGGAAAAAAAAAAAATCCAACCATTCTAAAATTCCTTGGTAAAAACAGTCTCTTATGGAATCAGTAGCTTCACACAGGGGAAAAACCTTCCCATCTGGTCTATCCTCGGAATATATAGTTTTCCTTGGATTTTGCAGACTCCTTCCACATTTTCCAATTCCTCCATCAGATCTTGGTATCGCTCTAAGCAATACAGGAACAATTTCAGCATGATACACTGTTTTTGTTAGAAGGTGGTAAATAACTTCAGTTTTATAGTCTGAGAAAAATACTAGTTATTACCCTGGGGTTTTTTCTCTCTTTAGAAAGATATTCTCACCTGTCCAAAATGTCCACAGAGTGAAGAATTGCCAGAGCTTCCTTTTCTCTCCTTCACCACTTAATAAAAAACCTGACTGTTCAACTCTCCATAAATCCTGAGAAGTCTCAGAATTTTGAGGAACCAAAGCAACTAAATTTTCATGGTCCCTTTTCTCTTCCTTCTCATCTTCCATGGATTCCAAAGGATACAAATATGGGGCTAAGATGTGCAATGCACAAAGCAAGGCTTCTCCTTCACAGTTTCTGGCTACTTTCTCTTCTCAGTCCCCTACAGGTTAATACTGTTGCTGCCACTCAATGTCCCTTAATCATAACACACTAATAAGGGAAAAAAAAAGTAATATTCTCCCACACTGGGCTAAGTACTCATCACATTTACCACAAAAACCATTTCTCCTGCACTGTTCAAGTGCTTTGATAGATGGAATGGGTAATTTTAAGGACCAGCTGCAGCTCCTTAATCTTGGATATTTGTTGGAATGTCATATTAGACTATGAAACATTGAATTGTTTCTGCAGTTAAGTAAACCATAAACTATAGTATAAGTTTTCTATGAAGCTCCAAGAACTTGTATTGCAGAGTTTAATATTATTAGCCTTTTTTAAAAAAAGAAAACATTTTCTCTTTTGCAAGAGAAAAATGCAACACCATCCAGTATTTAGTATTTTCCCTATTTCTCTGCAAGAACTGCATAATATTAAAATTATAATGAAGGAATATTTATCAGTTCTTAAATAGATGTTTCATGTGTTCCTGGAACTTTTTTATATTTCAGAAATAGTTTGCAGTCCCCTGTTCTAAAACTTATGTTCACATCACAAACATGTTTATAAAGCTTTGAATGTAATTTTGAAAATTTTTTTAAAATATCATGTACACTTACATAGCACTGTTGTTGATTTAATCTCCTCTTTGGCATACGGCCTGACCTATTCGAAATATTGCAAACAACAAATATTTAATGGAAATTATTTTAAGGCTTACTTTGGCTCATTTCCTAAAAGGACTTTTTTTTCTAAAAAATGTATTTTGGCCACTGATTTATAGCTCAAGTGATGTACTTGTGTAATTCTAGGGGAAAACTGCGGCCCAATATAAAATGTAGCAGAACTTCACAACTGTATTTTAACATTAAAAATAATCCACTGAAATTAAAGAAGGTAAGGAAGCACACTTAGGCATTGGAAAACTAATTTGGGGACCTAGGAGTAAACTGAGATACAAAATCTCAATGTAAAAGCAGCACTGATTTACTTACTTGGCTTCTTGCATCATCTACTTCCTACACTCTACACAGAAAGCTACAGCAAAAAATTTTATTAAAAGAAAGAAACCAGTAATTCTACCAAAGAAGCAACTCACTTCTGAGTCTCACTACTGCTTTACTGTCCCACCATTCCTCTCCTAACATGGCTTTTGAATGCAGCATCCAGTTAGGTAATCAGAAAGTTCACCAAATACCAGCTGGATAACTGCGTCTCCAAAGGGGCTTGTGTGGTATTTGATTTCTAAAAAATATCTTAGCTTTCTTAGAAGACCAAGTGCTTACCATAATAGAATTAATTTAAAAAAATGTAATTGTTTCCCTAAACTATTAAGTGTGAAAAAAAAATTTTAATCCCCCTCAAAAATAAATGGGTTTTTTGTGTTTAGTCTTATGCTAAAATGTAGAATGCAAGCTGCATTACTTCTCATGTAAAGATATTGTATCAACAGTAAGTTTAAGGGAAAAAAAATCTAGTGCATCTAATTTCACTTCTGGATTAACATCTTAAAAGTTGAAATATTATACTGATGGGTTGGTTAAGAGATTTGAGCAGAACATCTCAAAATTTAAGTCCAAATTCTTGTAACAAGAGCTGCTATCCCAATCAATTAGACTACACACACCCTCACAAGTTGCTTCAAAAATGAGCAACACTGAAAGCAATTCTTAGTTACAAAAGACAGTGCTTTTAGGACAATAGCAACTATTTCCAAGTGACTCCAGTAAATGAAAAGCAGCAATCCTTTTGTAGTTGACTGCAGTTGCCAAGCAGTGAATAGGGTTATTTTTAGCATTTTAAGTTATATTGTTTAATAGATATAGACACAGACATAGACACTGATATATAAATATCTCTTACAGATCCAGTAATTTTCAACTTTTACAGATATAAAAGGGAGTTTAGAATGTCAGTTTTCCAAACTGCACCTAGTACAAGGCAGAATAACATCATCTACTTGAGATCAATTTGATCATCCTTTCCCTCTCATACTACCTAGACCTTAATTCTCCCTGCTCAAGAGAAATTGCATGTCACATGCACTTATTTTGCAGTGTCCAAAGCAAGAGGTTCTCTTGATGATATACTGACCAATTAAAAATGCCTTGTAATTTTTCAAGTTTCCTAAGACAACTTGAAATGCCTTGCTTTTTTTGAGGAAACATGAATTTCAGTTGATATCAGATGAATGCATGACAACCATCTAACCAGCCTGCAGATTTAGGAATCCACATGTAGGCTGAGAAGATGCCTGCTCACACACACACACAGAGCAGTTTGATGCTAAAGAAATTACTAGAGCAGCATTGATATAGTGCTCATTTGCCTGTTTTGGCAGTACCAAAGCTTGGTAAATACCTTAAATACAAGTGATAACAGCTATGGTGCCATTTAATTTACTCAGCTAGCAGACACTATAGGAACCAAGGCTGTGTTAACACTCACACCAAGGCTGTGGTGACATGGACACAGAACATCCCTATTGCCAGGAAACACAGTGATGGATTTGCCTCAATGACTGAGATCTGAGACACAGAAGAGCTCAGAGATTTCATCATGAAATCCAGCAGTGACTATTCACAATTTTAGGTTCAGATGCAAGTGCCACAAAAGGCACATCTATTGAAAAGAACTCATATAAGCTAATATCTGATTCCTGCTTTTGGCTTCCAGGAAAGATCTGAGATGGTGTTACTACAATTCATACGAGTTCTTGTTTGTGTCTTGGGACCACAGATCAAGATCAAAAAACAAAATAATTCTAGTTCTAAGATTCAATTGTGTCCCTACATCCAATTAATGGAAACATTAAGCAAAAGTTGAAAAGAACACTATTCTGATACCAAGAATTATTACTCTTTGGTAAATAATTACTTACTGTAATATTTAGACTACCAGCTACTTCTTTATGTCACTGAATTTTGCATTACTAGAGAGATCTACATTCCTATTCATCTACTGCCAGAGATCCTTCTTTTTTGCTACTCTGAGCACAAAGTCATAGGGAAGATCATACACAGATCTCTCAGCAGTTTCTCTGAAGATCTAACCTGATAGTGGCTGCTGATCTTACAAGTGTGAAGCAAGCCATAGCTGACTTAGCAGCTCTATAAAAATATAAATAAGTAACTAAATGAAAACATAAGCTTCCCATAGTCATTGCAATAAAATAATTAAAGAGTAAGTTAATCAGCTATCCTGTGGGTTTTGAGTGATCAGCCACTAGATGGCAGAAAAATGTAGTTTGATTTTCCCATCATGATGAAGAATTCATCCAACAGATCCCTTACATCTGATCTAACAGGTCATCTGTCAAGCAATGTTAGATAAAGGATGACAGAAGGCTGATTATCTTTCTTACTTTGTGCGCAACCTACCTTGACTTCTTCTATGCTGCTGTAAAACTTCAAAAATATTTAAATATTGGAAAACTCAAAGTGTTAAAACAGTTAAACACCACATCTACTTTCATTATTCTGAAAGTAGACCACTACAGGAGTAGGGTACATTTTTTAAAAGATATTCCATAATCACAATATCACTCCACTTGATATATAATAAATGGAGAAGTTATCTCAAGATTCAGGTATATAATGGCTGCTTTTCCACCCAATAATGATGTGAACAATAGTGGCAGTGAGGAGACTGAAGCAAGGGGTATACAAAAATAGTCCACAGAGTCTGGAAATAAAATATGAGAAGCAAGATTACGAGTTTTCACAGAAAACCCTATAATTTTATATACTGTTTTAACATTATTTGAACACCAAAAACGGCAGGGTTTGTCTAAATGAAATTACATGCATGTCTTGAAACTTCATACATTTGTATTAACATTACTTTTGGGTGAAAAATTGTATAGAATACTTTCACCATTTTTGAAAAAAGCTTACAGTTCTTAGTTCACCAGTTGGGTGTCACTCCTACAGGCTCCTACTCATACTTCAATATTCTTACTGGATACTTCAATATCCAATACTGAAGTCACTCCTATTCATTCTTCAGTATTCTTATTGCACACTTCAATTACTTCAACACGAAAGTGGACAGTCTCCTTTTTTTCTACATTTCAACTTTTTCTGGCTCTCTACTCCTACCTTTCGGAAAAAAAACCCAAACCCAAAACACCAAACCCAGAGCAAAACTGTAGTTCAAAATAAAATACTTCAGAAATTATATAATGAGGAATTATATCACTACAATCATTGTAGCAACGACAAGAAAACCTAAAAAATCCAAACTGTTTTACAGCAATTCACTCAGTTCCCTCATGCATTCTCTCTTACAAATAACGTACTACCAAGAGACCTAAACAAACAGTACTTTTAATGCAACCTATTTTACCTTTATCTAGTAAGATTAGGATTATCTTTTTTACAGATGGAACCTCCTTTTACAAAAAACCCTCAGCCAAACATTACCATAGTTGACCTTATATTACTGTGCTTGGTCTTTTCACGTAACTACAACCATCAGTGGTAAGATTCTAGCTCAAGTGAAATCCAAGGGGTTTTTGCTGACTTCCAATAATTTACTTTTTCAGATGACACTACTACAGCAATACAGTCTCTTACTACAAGGCTTGGGTAGGAGAGCAAGTCTGCTTTCCTGCACCCAAACTTAAGTCTAACATGGTGGAAAATAAGCAGAAAAGGCAACATAATGACAAGCCTTTCCTCCTACCTCCTCCCATCTAAACTAATGTGGAAAACTCCACAAAAGCAGAAAAGATCAGGGAACAAGGAAATTGTGTTTTGTATTACGTAAAAAAAAACCAAAACAAACAACAACAACAAAAACAAAACAAAGAAAAACCCCATAAAAAATACTGAGAATTTTCAAAGCCTCATTGGAAGATACAGATTTGTTCTGCAGCAAATGGGCCACTGAACTGGGAAGAAACATGTCTAAGTAGAACATGCGATATAGACTGAATAAATCTGATAGAATAAAGCTGAAATTTCTTTAGCATTCTTCTGGAACACTGTTTAAAGAAAAGCTCCTTCAACCGTAGTGTCACAAGAAGAGTTTGCTGTTATGTAGTTATGTAGTTGCACACTAACAAATAATTCATACAGTGAATAAAACTTAAACACATAAAAACATCTTGTATGTGTTTTGAGGTGAAATTAAATTTTTAGATGTCAAGTTTTTCCTTCATGATAATGGCTGAAAATGAGGTTAAACTTCAGCATACTTTAATTACTTGAAATAAGAAAAAATGATGAAACATCTGACGACTAATAAAAATTTCGTCTACAAACAGTTTCCTGATTAGTGTGACTGACAGATTATTGCTTAGTACTTAAATACTAAGTGAAAACACGTTTATTAAATGCCAGGTAAGTTACTTACTGAAGTGAAAGCCAGAAGTTCCTCTTCAGTTAATTTGTGTATTGGATTGTTCTTCTGGAAATCTATACTGTAAAGAGAAAAAAAAAAAAAAAACAATGCTGATTTCACCTTTAGAATAACATTACTCAGAACACATTTTTCAAACTTGTAGAAATCTAAAGGACATTCTAGAAATGACAAATGGGAGTATGATATGTGCAGAAAATGACCTAGACCTAGAAAACAGTCACAGAAATAAAGAACCATCTAGGACACCAAGATATTTTATAAGTACGTTTCCAACACCACCCTCACCCAGTGAAATGTCTTACTCGGTTTAAGCTTATGGAAATAACAATTTCACTAATCCTAAAAAAAGTTTAAAATCTATTGTTCGTTTTTACAGAGATCGGTTTTGAGTTAAAATCCTGTAACTAATTGAATGCAGCTTCTGCAAGGCAAAAAACTACTAATGCTCAAGAAGTTCTGAAGGGTAATCTCAGACAAACACCCTCCTTCCAGTCACTCTAAAAACATGACCACATGAGTCCATCTCTCACTAACCAGCATCACCACTACCTTGAAGTATTCGCAGGGGAAAATCTGAAGAAAACAGGTGAGAATTAAAATTATTTTATTCAGAGTTGGATATGCTTACAGAAATGATAAAGAAATCTGGTTTACAACTCTGTGTGGGCGAATGATTTCCTTAGACAACAGCTCCCCAACATTTACAAACATACTTAAGAGATACCACCAAATTGCACAAAAAACAACAAAAGCTCTAATTCAAGCTCCCTGTTAAAACTGAAGATACCAAGTGAAAACAGATCCTAAACTGTATCACAGATGATGGATCATCATGAAACCCATATAATGGCTATATACATAAGCCCAAACTCATCACACTAAATCCTGCAGCAGGCTTCATATTTTAGGCTAAAACTACAAAGATACTTATAGTGAAATAGGTTACAGACTGAAATTACAGCCTGTACATTACTTTGGAGACTGCTTTGCCTGGTTATTCAGGCATGATTTCTCAAACTTAAATGCACACACACACTCTACTCACAAAATTTCTAGAAGGCTTGAGAGCTCTTCCAGCTCTTCTTCCTACACTACAAACCTCTCACTTCAGACAAATTATTATCTAGTCTGTTCCCACTGACCTCTCATGATGGAGGTTCCACACACACTTCATACCATTTATGCTGATGTTTCATAACACCATCAGCTTCAGCAAGCTATTTGAAGGACATAAAGGGAAGTTTATTAACTATTGCTTCAATACATTTTCCCTGATCTCCCCACATTGAAAAAAAAAGCAAACCTATGCTGTTGGTGCACTGTTTTGAAAGTTTTAGATTGCATTGCTAGGAAAGACATTCTAGATATATATCTATATATAAATATCTATCTCACTGGTTTTTCCCTTCCTTGTGAAAATTTTCGTGCAAATAGGAAAGTTACAGACAATTTCACTGCTTCAGTTAAGCATTTTTTTCATATCTAATGTCAGCTGCTAGCAGACAGACTTCTTGTTGGCTGGATGTAGTCGACTCAAGTCAACTGACTTCAGGTAAACAACAGCAAGTTTCTCTATGCATGGGGGAGGGAGACAACCAAGAAAAAGAGGAAAAAAAACGCAAGAAAAGTTCAAGTACTATACCAAATCAACAGCAGTCAGGCAACCAGAATGCACAATGACATGACTATAGCCTTTGAAAAGCACAGGTAAACCAAGGGACAGTTAAATTTTGACAAAAGTGAAGTTTATTTTTCATCATCTTAAAAATATATTGATTCAAGCAAAAAGGATTAATCCTCTTCGTATTCTAGATCAATTTTTGTCACAGCTTTTTGAAGCTCATAGATGCAGCTCTTCCAGATCAAAGTAGCGCTAAAATAGATCTCTGAATTTCATTTCTGCCACATCCATTTACAAAGCTTGAAGACAAATAAATACAGAAATATGTCTTGAAAGATATGAGAACAACTACACTGTTTTAATTATTTTCCATACTGAATCAAATCAAATCTATAGCCATAATTTGAATCTGAATCTAGAATAGAATTGTACCTTAGTTTTAAGCACTTTTAATGATTGTGTTAGCTCTTGTCAGACTACATTATGAAAATTGAATTTCTGTGACCTGTATTTGTTCTGGCTTCAAGGACAGATAAACCAGTTCACCTCAGAGAATTTCAGGAGTTGAAATCTGAGTGGAACTTAGGATCTACTGTGTAAGATCTATGATGAAGAATCTTTTCATAACAATATGAAGAGAAGTCACTAATCATCACATCATTCAGTTTTGTTAGGTGTTTTCTCTCCACTCTTGAATCTTGTCTTAAGGAGTTTATTGAAATAATAGAGGAAAAGAAAACAACGAGAAACAGACACTCTTTAGACAGATAAAACAGAACCTTGGAGTAAGATGTCCTGTGCAGCAGAAAAAAGTACTTTCTAGTAAAACAGCAAAAGCTAATTGTCAACAGCTTACAACCAGTTCTTAAATCTGATTAATCAGGTCTACCTTGACAGCCTAATGGATAAAGGATCCAGCTTAACTAACGAGTTACAAACATTGGGATGTAATGGGCCATATTTGAAACTGTAGAATTAATAGCGATCAAAGTATGCTTTTTGTATTATTACTATATACTTGTCGCAAAAACTGATTTTGAAAACTGAAATGTTAAAGAACATAGCTAAAGCTATTAAATAAAACAGCTTACAGGAATTCTAAAGCTAACTTATTAATTATGAAATGAAGCATTTACCCTCCAGAACTGCAGTCCTCATGCAGGAAAGAAAAGCACAGAACCTGCTATAGAAGAAGGCTTGAAAATAATGTTTTGCTTAAAAGTCAATGCTACATGCTATAACATGTCAATGCTTCCTCACAAACTGACATACTGGTATGTACACCAAGGGTACAGCCAGCAATCCAAGCCTAAACTCCACTCTGTTACAAGAACAATTCCCAAAGCTGCCACCCTACTACAACATCCAGACCCAGCAATACAGCTGGATCTCAAAGTTTGTCTCCATCTCTGACTGAGACAGCTTCAGTTAGCTTGATGTTATCCCACCCACTGACTGGCATTTACCATTCCCATAGGGAAGCAACACTGAATTTGGTTTGGTTGGTTGTCTTTAGTTTCGTCTTGCGTTGAGTCTTGCCCAACTCATATATACACACAACTGGCAGTCAATATGGTTCCCAGCCACTGTTCAGAACATGGCAGTGGTGGTGTCAAAGCCAAATCTACTGTGCAGCCAGCTAACGTAAAACTCAAATTGTACCCTTAAAAAAAAAAGAAAAGAAAAAGAGCAGCAGGCAAATTAAAATTTCCTCCAGAAGGGAGGGAACAGGAAGGATTATATAATCTGAACATAAGACAATACTGTGCTAAAAAATTAAGTCCTCATGAAAATGGTTGGGGAAATGCTTTGCCTTGACTTGAGTCAGAGTGTGGAAGACTAAAAGTGACTGGGCTAAGAATTTATGTCAACCCACTGTTCACTACATGGTCCTCAAACTGGATCAAACAGATTCCATCCTTTTGCAACTCATAGATTGGAAAAGCCCTTTGAGAGTCAGTGATGGTGAACACTGCACCAACATCACTGACTGACTGTATTATACTCCTACACGGCATAACTTCTGATCCTCAGATCTCAAGCTTGCCTTTTGTTCTCCTACATTATTTACAAAACCCATGTGGCATATAATTTCTAAAAGTTAAGGGGAAAAAAACCAAGGTGCAAAATCACAAGGATTTTATACTATAGCTTTTAACTAGAAATGGACACTGAATTTATACAAGTATTTCCATTTCAGTGAATAGCAGGGCAGTGTTTTGCTTGATGGCTGAGCCTCAGAGGAAGCTGGCAATTGCAGAATTTGAAATATGTTTTCAAAATTTACCAAAGTGCTATCACTGTATGGTAGCTAATGCCAGCTGATATTTGAAATGCAATTAACATGAAGCACAAAGAATATAAAGCTTTCTAAAGATAAAACTACAATATAGCTGCTAATGAAATATTGCTGAAATTCTGAACTGGACACTAATGCTCACTCTGAGATAACTGAAAATGCTATCCATCTATAATGCAAATCTTTTAGCCTTTTAGCCAGACTATATAATAAGGAAGGAAAAAAGTCCCATCAACTCACCATTTTATTCTTTCATTGTCACAATGATTCATGCAGTTGTTTGTTTGGGGTTTTTTTGAAGTAACCAGAAACTAACTTACCATATTCCAAGGATTACAGCAAGCTCTTCTGCACACAAATCAGGTACCTGGTACTGATCAGCATCCGCTAATTTTATCTCATTAAGCACTGTGTCATCATTTAAATCATAATTCTGTTGGAAGAGAAAAAGAATATTTTAAAATAGACAGAATTATGCCTTCAAAATATGAAAAAACAGACTTGTTTGGAAAAGGATAATATTACCACTGAAGAACAACAGAATGGAAAGTCATTTACCATTATGATAAATAACTAAATAATGAAGCCAGTACAAGGATTTATCATCCACAACATTTTTGCTACAAATATGCTGTTTCTTATGCATGAGGAACAGCATTCAGAGCAATTCTAAGGTTAGCTAATATCAATTTTCTATTTAAATAAGCCTGAAGGCAGCTTCCCTTTTCAAACTGTTGCTCATAGAATTATCAACAATTTCATCCTCTGTTATGTACCTACAGACAACTGAAACAGATTGATGTTATGGTCATTAATGCAGGTTTTCAGGCTAGCCACCTTGGACCCCTGGGAATTTAAGGATTTCTGTTTAAGTATCAGGAAAACCCAACTACATAAACCATGACTTCTGGCAGTGAAGGTAAATTTAAGGAAAACACAGACTGAAAAGACCTCACTGAGCCAGCATGTTTTGAAAACATTTGCTCCTGGACAACTACCTGTGAAATTTTCCATAAAATTTTCTCTGCAACACACTTTTTATTTAAAGAGTCTTTATTTAAAGTTTTACAAAAAAGCATGCTATCTGCAATCCACTGTCTATCATTTAACTTGAAAATAATATAATCTATGTCTGAAAAGTGTAAATTACTGTGTTCATAGAATTTGTGTTTGTTTGAAAACAACAAAAGATTTCCTTGGCTTCTAGCAAAGAGGAAGTCGCTGTAATACTATTTCTTCCTTCTCTTGAAAAACAAACCCAAACCAAAACAATTGGTCCTGAAACCAATTATCATACTACTGGTTTTTAGTCACCAGTAGTAGTTTTTACAAACTATTAAAAACAGATAATGGATTTATATTAACAGTTTTTCATATTTCCTATTAATTTCCCTTCAGTGTCCCAGTAGTAGCTGTTTCTTATTCATATCTTCTGTTGGCAAGGTCAGAATGAAGGTCCACAGAAGAACAAAGAGCAAACAGGAATGCTTTGAAGTGGGTTATCTGCATTCATCACCAGTATTTTATCACTATATAAATGAAAGGAAACTGTGATTTGAGAGAATGTGAAGAAAATAAGCTTTTTTTAATTTTAAGTGGATAGGGAAGGTACTCACAGTTTTAAAGTCAAACTCATTACCATCATTTTCTTCTCTTATTAAATCAGACTATATAAGGATTATCTATCACTTCCAGTGGAAAATTATCTTAGAACTAGTGTAATGATACTTCATGAGGTGTAACATATAATAAAAATTTAACTTATATGGCAATTAGTTAAAAATTTCCCCCTTCAGGTCTACATCATTTTTAAAATCTAACTTGTATAAATAGTACTAATTACTTTAGCTTCACTATGAATATTGAACAACTGAACTCAACTGCAACTGTATGCCAGAGCTTTAAAGCGTGACTTCCATTCCTAGATATAAAAAAGAACATCCTCATTCCCCCAAAACATAAAAACAGCTCTGAATTGTTTAAAACTGATCAAACTGTTTTAACATACCACTTCATATCAAGAGTCCTTATGCATCACCTCAAGCCTGAGGCTTTCCTTTCACAGAAACTGACCTGGGAGCAAAGACTTGAATTTACAATCTTAAATATTTATTCTGAAATGCAAATAGTTTTGCTTCTAACGCCACCTGAGATAAAGTAATTGCTCAGCACCAGAGGGAAAGATGAAGCCCTTGACTAGAAATCAGCACAGGTACCAATCCAGCCATTGGACACATCATTATTTTGATTGTATTTTAATGGAATTAAATTACTCCCCGCTTAACTGTAAAATAACTTGTTCAGTCTTCCTACTGAACAAGACTAAGGGGAGAACTTTACGACCATGGAGGTAAGCATTCCAAAATAGGAGATGAAAATTAGGTGGGACCAGCCTCAATTTATCCAAACTGCCAGAATATGTAATTTTCTTAGGAAATTTTCCACTCATCCAGGATAAATCCTATCTTGAGACAGACAGTGCGTTTTCCTTTATCTGCAAATGGTAGATGTAAAATAAGAACTCTGGAGAGAATTGGAAGAAAATTCACCTATTATAATTTCATTTTTCATATGCATGTGTTAATGCTGTGGAGATTCTCAGCACTTTTCAAGAAATGACTTCTATGTATTTGCCATGAATAGTCTTTTAGAAGTATACAAGACACAACAAGTATACTCCCTAAACCTAGACAGGGATGCAATGATGTTGTTGGTAGTTTCTGGCAGAAGGAAAATAGCATTAACTCCAATTTTATCTAAAATACCTTCAAGATACACTCAAGATCAACAAATTTGAAATCAGATCTGGCAAAACAATCACTAGGATTCACTGCTAAAGTTAATTACATTGTACTAACAAACTACATTAACAAGTTGTATTTTGATACTACATTATCAATAAAAATGTTTTTGGAAAAGGGGAAGAAAATTAAACCTTTTAGTTGGCAATTCAATACACACATGAATTGAAGAATCTACTTAGTCAAACCTGGTGTAATACCTGTGGCAGAACACTCGCACAAGTTAATAAAATGTCTGAACTTGAAATACCTCAGGTTTTCCTCAAAGCAGCACATGGTTCTACGACAAGATTTTCTAGAATTTGACACACACAAGATGCAGAAATAAAAAGTTCTGATTTTTTAATTCTTAAATTTTTTTGAGAAGTAGACTGTGGGAACAGAAAGCCTCACCTTCTCTAAAGAGGAGCCTGAGTAACTTATGACAGAATTATATGACACAGTCACTCAGATTTGCACAAAACTCAACTTCCCTGCAGCCAGAACCTCTTGTTTCTAGCATCTCCTTTCCACTTTTCCAAAAGCATAGATATGTTTACTTTCTCTAGCATTATTTTCAAGCTACACTCAGTAAAATTTTAGCATGGCTGCCTTATTTTTAAAGGTTCCAATTACCCACATTTTCTTTCTCAAATTCCCCACTAAACTTACTTCAGAAGCTCTGTGTCTGTTCATTGAAAGGACATATGAGTACAATACTTGATTAGCGAGAACAAAATATTTCATTCTGAGTTATACCTACAGCCTAAGCCAGTGTAGCCATTTTTATTCAAATGATGAAATAATTTATTCCAAACTACAGACTTTCTCAGAAATAGACTACAACGGCAAATGCTTCAGAAAGTTGCCAATAACTGGAAAAAACCACTCATACAATATCCCAGTTAGGAACTCGGAGAACAATGCATCCTATCATTTAGTTCTAGGTAAGTTGTAGCTGAAGTCTATAACTAAATGTGACATTCACCAGGCACCCTCCCCTGAGCTCTCACTATCTCATAAGGGGCTGCCATATGTAGTTCTACCATAAGCCTAAGTTGCGACATGTGTAGTCAACGTCGTTTCTTCAAATCAAATGCAACGCCAAGGATATGACAATAGGCAAACAAGAAAAATCTAGATTATTCTGTTTTGGGTTATGTAACTAAAAAAATGTTTATTCTATTCCATCTCTTGAAACCAGCTGGGGAGGTGTTCTCTTTATTTCTTGTAACTCCAGGGGGGAGAGGGTGGGTGCCTTCTGGTAATGGACCAGCTGTTAAAACCGGGAACAATCTTCCTTATCTCTTCCACGACCCATCATC
The DNA here is from genome assembly GCA_013399915.1 of Illadopsis cleaveri. Classification (NCBI taxonomy): domain Eukaryota; kingdom Metazoa; phylum Chordata; class Aves; order Passeriformes; family Timaliidae; genus Illadopsis; species Illadopsis cleaveri. The sequence continues at coordinate 431,244 of VXBB01024947.1, forward strand.
CCTCCGGGGGATATCTTATGTTAATGGGCCATTAAGGCTCACCAATGACATGACACATTACATCATCCCACTGTGAGATGCTCCACCTACTGGGGGGAGCCAAACTGTTCCTACTCAGAAAAAAACTGAGACGCCGAAAACACCAGGTATCCGGTGCTTCCACTGGATTCCAACAGGCAGACTGGACCCATCTTGCCATTACTGGACCCTTTTTCACAGGATCATTTTTACTCCAACAGAACCACATCTGCCACTCCAGGAGGACTTACTTAGGACTGCTTCCAACACCCTGACCAACAAGGCGTCAGCTTGTATTTCTGACTCTCAGGATTTCTGTGATTTTCATTTGTTTGTTTGCTTGCTTGGGGTTTTTTTTTACTACTACATTTGTATCCTTAATATTCCTAGTAAAGAACTGTTATTCCCATTCCGAAATCTTAGCCTGAAAGCCGCTAATTGCAAAATTATAATAATCTGGAAGGGGAGGGATGGTTTACATTCTCCATTCCAAGGGAAACTCCAGCTTTCCCTGGCAGACACCTGTCTTCCCAAACCAAGACATTTTCCTAAGATACTTATGCATTCAATTAAGAAACGGAGAAGTATTGACAATTTTCTCGCATAAAATCCCTGCTTGACCTGGAAGTCTATCAAGGCACAACAGTTTTTAATAAAGGCTTTCCTACTTGAAGTATAAACTTGGGACCATAATGGCTCAATTCATCTCTGGCTGCTTTAGCAAGTTCAAATAACTTTAAATCTCCTTATGAGGAAAAAATGCCATCCTAAATCAATACAGTGGTTCTCAAGCAATTTATAATTGAAGTCATCATGCACACTCTTAAGATCAGTAGGACCAACTCACATAATTCATGCCACAGGAATAAGTAGAGCAATTTCCTATCTTTGCACTGTAACCAAATACGTCTGTCAGTCCGTAGGAATCTGTGAAATCCTGTGATGCCTTGCAGGCTATTTTGAAAATCTGCCTCTCACCTGTTTTCCTAGCTCCATCATTCTTAGTCACTAAAAAAATTAATGCATGAACTGTAGAACATCAAACTTGCAAACATGCTCTTAGTTGAGTAGACACATCTGTCTTGCAGACATTCATATGTTCTTTTACCCCATGTCCTTTAATATTACTGCCCCACAGCTCTTCCGCAAACTTTCAAAAACCCCAGCTAAGCTTCTCTAGGCACAAAACACTTTTCCCTAGCAGACACCCAACAAAAGCCTCAGAACATTTTCATTTTAAGAAATTAAAACAATTCTTCTCAGATACATACTATTGTTAAGCTTTCTAGAGGTGTTGGAGCTGGACTTAGTTCACTGTGAGGAAGGAAGAATCCATCTGTTCTCTGGACATCCAAAATGAGCTGTGCGACATATTTTTCCTGAAATCGTGTTCTCTTCCCCAAAGCACCTACAGAAAATATGTTTATATTAATGAACACTATAAGAACCAGTTATCTAATCATACACTAGAGAGTTGCTACCAAAAAAACCCCCAGACAAAACAGAAAAAGACACTGAGAATTAACCTATGAAATTTAGCAGCAGTTTAACTCTGCTTGATCTCTGCAGGGTTCTCACGCCAGCAAACATACAAAGTAATACACATTACAAACACACAAATACAGCTATACAAGTCTTGCAAATCTGTTTTTAATTAAATTCCCCATAACCCAGCATTTTGAAAACTCATAGTCATCAAGTTTCATCACTTCCCTGTGTATTTCCAAGCAATAAACCAGAAACAATTGTTCAATTTGCTTGCTAGAAGTTAGTGACTACATGGAGATATTTACGCAAATGAAAATCCCATAATATCTTACGGGCCATCATTTTAAATATTTCCAATCTTCATTTGAAGAGTTAAGTCTTTGAAGAAGGGTTGCAGACATGATGCCACCAAAACATGGCAAGAAAGACACTGTAAAAGTAGTATTGGGACTGAGTGAAACAGCAAACCAGTGAAGGCTGTATTAACCAATATTCAGAATGCACAAGGTGAAATTCTTCTCAGTGTTGTTTCTTCAGTTCCTTATTGGACCCACTGACAATTTTTATTAGTTTTTAAAGGGGTATTTGACATTTACATCAAATTGTAAAGAAAAATACACCTGTTCCTCTTCTGTTAGCAACTTGCTTGCAAAATGCAGAGAAATAAAAGAGTAATTTCAGGACAATAACTTAAAATAACAGAATTTTAGCTCCTAATCAGAGCCAAAATGGAGCTAAAAATTACTCTATAAAATTTGGAGGTTTGCTTGTTCATTATTACTGTGATACAATGCTCAGACAGCGTGAAATGGAGGAATGAGAGCTAATCCACTGTTGCTTTTGCAGAACCAATTAGCATCAAATAAAATTCTTAATTTTGTGATAATTTTGAAAAAAATTCGGTATATAAAACCTTTGAGGTAAAGAGAGACTGCTCATGTGACAAAGGCCTGAAGATGAGGCCACTGTCCATAAGGATCATCCAGCAGAGGCACTGAAATAGCAGTCATACACTTCTCTTCCTGAAAGTGGAAAGAGATGAGTGAGAAAGCCAGAAATTAAACGGATTTCTCCTTTTCTTTTTAGTGGAAGAACCCTGTATTAAGAGTTTATGAAGAAATGAAAAACGTTCTAAAAATATCACTTGGAAAATCACACAGCACACTGCAGAGAAGAGACACACAGAGAAATACTGGCTAATAATTCGTACTAATTTTACACAGTAGCATTCAATTCTCTATTTCAATATAGCTTAGAAATCATTATGCTGTAATTCACTTCCTGTTATGTCTTACTGCCTAAACAGCTGAAGGAAACTTATTCTGGATACCAATAAAATTGCTTACTACCACTCAGGAACTGTGATTTGTTTATGCTTTCATATGCACACACCTCCCACCTCATTTTTTAAACCTAAGAATTCCTTGCTGTTACAGGGACAAAACACTACTTTTTTACTTGAAAAATATGTGTCACATGTGTTAAAGCTGAGAAAAAATTTGGCTGGTTTATACCACCATGTATGGCAGTGTACAAGTGATCTTTAAGGCACCTTTCAACCCTTCACATTCTATGGTAGATCATCACAAAGTAAAAGGAATCTACACAGAAACTTCACTTTCTGTTTCATATTAAAAGTTCCCAGAGATGCATTACTGGGCATGAAAAGAATAAACAGATCTCAGAGTTCATTAATCCTCTAGATCTGTTGATCCTAAATTTATTTTGGATTCCTACCCTTCATTTCACTAAATTTATATGCAAGAAGGATCATGGTGTTCTCTTTTACATGGAAATTGTTTTGTAGAGTTATTGATGGTTATGACTCATTTGAGGGGCATAATGATGCTTTTCAATAAAAGATGAACACAATACATATTTGGATTAATGGGATTTAAAAAACATACACAAACCAAGTATGATTTATTCACACATTACTGAAATAACTTTGGAAAATATTGGTCCTAAAATCTCTGTTTTAAGAATAATATATATTTCCATGCTGCAATACAATACTCAGCTAGTAAGGATTACAACCATTAATGCATATAAACCTCTCCAAATCCTTCCCTAAAAAGGAAATTCCTCCCAAAAGCCTTAAAAATGTCTTTGCTAGAGATTGGATTTTTACATTAAACCAAAGTCTTTTTCAATGATGTAACATTCCTCCCATTTAGCCCAAACATGCATGTCAAATGAACTTGTCTAGCATGCCAGCAGTTCCCACATGTTCAGCTCAGTTCATTTGCCTTCAGGTTAGACATAACTATATTAATAGATTTATGGAGATAAACCACAGAACATTTAGGAGTTTCACAACATTTTTCTAAGACACTGTATCACCACAATCTTTCTCTGGGACTATCATAACCTCTTGGTAAAGTAATAAAAAATATAAATAATTCCTCTGCATCATATTTTTTTTCTTCTCCAAACAAGAAGGTTTTTTGTAAGTTAGATTTAATAAAATTATTAATCCAAAATCTGATGATCTCCTTTAAAGGAAAAAAAAAATCCAACATGAAGACTATCAGTGAATAACCACCTGTCTCTTCGATTTTACTTGTTCACAGTTAATCGCATTTTTATAGCTAGAGTACCGTCACAGGAACTGAAGATTTTAATTAAAAAAATGAGAAAAAATTTGACTAACTTTAAAGAGAAATACTTTATAATATCAACTTGGCAATAAATGCCACACTTGGAACACATCACACAGAGATTTTGTTCCATACAGGGAAAAAAGGGTAGGATCAACTGGAATGTATAAATTTCCTTCAGATATAAACCATTATGTTTTATTTCCATTACAGATCTTTCAAAGAAAGCTTTTAAAATCTTTGAATACATAAGCATGGAGTTCCACATAATTTCTTTGAGTTTGTGTTTCTTTGGGTTTTTATTTGGTTTTTTGTGTGGTTTAGGGCTTTTGTTTTTGCTGCTGATGGCTTGAGGTTTTTTAAATTAAATTATTAAACTGATTCATGGAATAAACTGGATTAGATGCAGCTCCAACCTAGATATGAAGGAGCATAAGCCTGCTAACATACAGTGATATAGTAAGTTGCATTTCTGCAAGTTTCAGCTCCTTAGTGCTTTCTACTAATAAATCTACAGGAAAAAACTAGATAAAAGATTTTTTTGCATTTCTACTCAGGTACAATCATAAGTTCTCACACAGAAAAGGTGTGATCTTATGTCATATGTTCTCTTTCTCCAGGCAGCAACTGACAGAACGAGAGAATACAGTCTTAGGCTGCGTCAGGGGAAATACAGGTTGGATATTAGGAAGAAGTTTTTCACTGAAAGAGGGATTAAATACTGGAATGGTCTGCCCAGGGAAGTGGTGGAGTCACCATCCCTAGATGTGTTTAGAAAGAGACTGGATGTGGCACTTGATACCATGATCTAGTTGAGGTGTTAGGGCTGGGTTGGACTCAATGATCTTGAAGGTCTCTTCCAACCTACACATTATGTGATTCTGTCATTTTGATTGCCTAGGAGGACCAGCTAGACCATAGATCCATATCTATACACGTAAAGTTGTAAGTGCAGCAATCTGATCTTCCTGACAGCAAAGAATAGGTTCTGAAAGGATAATTATAAAGTCTCCATAGCAATTGAATCCTTGTGATTTCTGCTCATCAGAAATTTGACTTTCCTGTTTACTTCCTGTGATGACACAAGTCCTGAGAGTGTCTTCTAAAAGCCATTTACATGGAACAGATCTAGGACAGTGGCACAAAAGGTCAAAGACTGCATCAAATCATCATGCAGACACGTCTGTGTCTCCAAACAAACCAAACCAAACCAAAAATATTCTTCATTGCACCACCAGAAGGTAGAATTTGCACCACTACACCTAGAATGTGACATGAAACACTAGAAAGGATTGTAATACCCCAACTCCTCAAATACCCATTCAGGAACGGTTTTTTAACTAGATGTCATATTTCTCTTCCAAGCAATACTAATTCTTGGAAGACAAGTAAGACCTACCTGTTAAACATTAAACTCCTTCGAAGTACAGGTCCTTATTACTTGGATATGTCACAAAAAAACCCAACAAGCAATAGGTTACTTTGGTCCAACCAATCATCCTGATAGTCTTTACAAGCAAAACTTACCTGTAAGGCTAATTTGCAGTTTTGTTATGTCTTTAGCCATATTGAAACAGTGTTTAGCTTTTTTATATTCATAGTAAAACAAAAATGTATAGGCAGACTCAAGATGGAACTGAACTGCTAAGTGCCAGCTTTCACCATCTGTGAACAAAGCTTCTGCTTCTGTCACTGCAAATTAAGAAAAAAGAAAAGAGATGAGATTGCAGTTCAGTAGAATGGTATTTAAAAAATACATTTATATATCATGAGAGAAAGTCTGTTGCTCGTTACATCTTCACACATCTAAAAATTCACTGACAGTGTATAAAAGATACATGTGATTTAAAGCATTTTTCAAGTTTTATATCTAAAGATTACTACCAGCAAAAAAATTCAATCTTTGCTTACATGGAACAGCAAAGCTGAACTGGGAAATATCACTTCTGCAGAAAATAAACAACTCTAATTGTATTGGACCTTCTAAAGAATATAAGAACAAAATATTGAGCTAATACCCACCCCAGAAGTAGAAAGCCTCAAATTAAAGTTTCAACAGCAGATGGAGCATTGAATGATGGTTTAGGATTCATAAGACATTTTCTGTTTGGTAGGTTTTTGTTTGTGTGTTGAGTTTTTGTTTGTTTGTTTTTTAAATAATTATTGACTTGCTGAATGATAAAAGATCATGTTCTCCATCTGAACTGGAGAAAATACCTTTGTAAACAGATAAGTCTTTAGGAAAGAACACTTGACATTTTTTCATCCGGCATAAAAGCATTTGTATTTCTTATATACTTAAGTTCTATCAAAGAACAGTAAGTTACAAGAGATATTCCTGCAAATACAGACCACTAAGTTGAAAATGATTCATGCTGATTATTCTTAAATGGAAGTGGGTTTTTTGCTTCATGCTTTATTTCTGCATTTTGTAAAAATATTTAGATAATAAGAAGTCCAAAAAGCTCACAGTATCACAGTACTTAAAAAAGACTGGTTAAAAAGGATTGCTCAGTCATAGCACTGAGGCTGTGTTTCTTAATGGATGCTTAATTTTTCAAACAACCTTCATTAATGGTGTTAAAAAGTCATACTATAAAAAAAAAATCTGTTATCAAGGATTTTTAAAGTATTTTCTCTGAATTTTTTGATTTTTTTTTTTTGAATTTAAGAGATTGGCAGGCAACTCTAGCACAGATTTTACTGTTTAAACCTCCTAGGCTTTTTTGTTTGTTAGAACTTGTTAATCCTCAAAACCTTTCACTTAATATAGAAAGCTGCTAAATCTGAATGTAGTTTTTAGCAGCTTTTTAAATTCACTAAACCAAAATTTGCATCGATAAATCCTGCCTAGTTACAACTTTTTCAAAGACAAGATTTAAACATTTTTTTAAAAAAACACGAACCACGAACTAGTAATTTAAAAATATTACTCCAAGCCTACAAAATACTGGATATGCAGGTACCAGTGGAAACCACACAAAACACAACTTTTGAACTGAGTGACACAATATAATTTCAAAAGAAAAAAAAAAGGTGTTTAATCATGCATTACAACTAGATTTTCTGCAGCTAGCAAGTTTCAATGAGCTGAATACAAGATTACTTGTGCTAAAGCCATATAATGAACTCAAGTGACACATTAAGAAGCAGTCTCACCACTACCTAAATACCATTTACTCACAGTGCTTGTTGAGTTTAGGCACTTTGAATCTTCAAGGACCTTTGGGGAAAGCTTCACATCATTACAAGTAGTGATGTAGTGGCCCAGAAGCACTGATGTCCCAAACTTACAACATCCTTCTGGCACCCTACACCATGTCTGGCACATGGCCAAAGGGATGGGAAACTGTACCAACTCCAATTGGTTTTACATAATGGCTGCTTCAAAACAGCATGGAATCCTTGCAGCTGTCTTCTGTTCACGTGATGATATTGACCTAACACTTAAGAAAAATGTAATCTCTCCTAAGTTTGATGGTCTTTTCCTCTGCTAACACAAAGTTTTCTTGAGAACTTCATCTAGACAAGCAAGTGGGTTATTCAAGCCATACTCAAAGACAATTTAAAAGGTTTTAAAGTATTTATTTTATGGAATATGAAGGTACTTGTTTGAAATACCAGATGGCTTCAGTGAGAAAATAAACAAACTGGTAAGAGGAACCAGGCAGCAAAAACTGCCAGAAAGAAACTCACTAAAAATATTGAGGTGTACTTAACATCATCTGAGAACCATATCCAAGAGTCTCAAAACAAGTCACTGTCAAAAAACCTTTATCTATGATCACATTTTCATCTTAGAGGCTGAAAAACAGTGTGTGCCTTACAACTCCATGCCAACTTAAGTGAAATTCTGCTCCCTCTCTACTGATTGCAGTTATGTAAGTGTCTAATAAGCACAATAACAGATATGACTACAAATTCTCCTCCCCTGGGCTATCTTAAAAGAGCTGCTGCAAGCCAATAAAACAAGTAACTAGAAATATACCTTGTTTTATACAGGTCTGGGCAAGAGTAAATAGCTCAGGCGATCTCTCCTCCAACAACTGCTGGTGAATATTTACACACCTTAGAGTCCACCAAGGTAACGTCTGAAAGAAAATATGGATATTTCAAGTCCATCACAAGTATAGGGCATTAAGAAAATAAAGGAAAAAAAGTGGTTTTCAAATATAGATTTTGTAGTCTGTTCTAGTTTCTAAAAAATACAAACCTGTCCAAAATAGCTGTTTTATTAAAAAAACAACCATAACCTAGTGTAAAGATTAACATATCCAGGCAGCTCTACAGTGCTCCAAGGGTTTGATGGATTTTCCCTCTATTAATTTCTCTAACTGCTCTTTGAACCCTGCAAATCTTTAGTACCACCATGTGGTAAGAAACTCTCTGAACAGCAGAAAAAAGGAATACTTGCATGCATTTATTTTGGAGGAGCCACTTGCTACTTTGATTTCATAGCTCCTAACTCTTGTACAGAAAAGGACCAAAATAAAATCAAAACCCCAAATCCATGTGTTTCCTACTTATCTTCTTTTGTGTCACATTGATTATTTTAACAGAAAGCCATGATCTCATTCTTCAGCAATCTTCCAGCCTGAAGAGTTCTAAGCTATTTAGTTACTGTTTGTATGGAAGCCATTCAGTATTTCTGATAATCCACTGTCATCCTTCTATGCATTTTTTCCTGTTCTGTTTGACCTTTCTTTATTTCTTCACGTGGCAGCATAAAGGATCCTGAGAGAGGCAGAATAGGAGCAGAATAAGAGCAGAATTGCTCTTGAGAACACATTACAATCACAATTGAAAGTCCTGATGTCTGTATGTTGAACTTCAGAAGGGTAAAGATGTTAATGAACTAAGCAACCACTCTACAGCAGGCAGAGCTGAACCACAGCCCAGGAAATACTTGATTTCAGAAAGCTGTGTACACAAAACAAACTCCCCACAGTCTCTTAACCTCTTCTCTAGTTGCAGGAGAAAATGCATGGAAAAGTTAATTTTAATATTCTTGTCTCAAAATTATATTTAAGATGATAATTGTGAATGCAGAGCACACCTCTACATAGGCTCTAATGATTGCTATTTATTCTGGTGCTGCTAGCACACAAATCATTTTTTATGAAAAATGTTTGATTGCTTTAGAGGCACCCATCTTCTGAACTTTTTATGCAGGTATGCTTCAGACTGACCTAAGGGCTCTGCAGTATTCAAGCACAAACATCTAAACTAATTACATGGAGCTGATTCTAATGTCCCCAGAAAGGAACCATCAAAAAGAATAATAGCATCTATTTCCAAGAGCAATGAAAGATGACTTTTGATATCAAGCTGGACAGAGTAGAGCACACAAACAGGCTTCATGAAAGAGGTCAGATCCCAACATTTCATCATTTATTTAGAAACCTAAAGGCAATTTAAGTACCAAGTTTCAAATTATTTGAGTTTAGCTTTATACAATGAAGTATTAATTTTCCCACACAATCAAGTATCCAGTTCAATGATACAGTTTCCTGAGGCCTCATGCTTACCACTTAGAAATGCTAGAATCAGTGAGAATATATTTTTAATGCTTCAGATAAGCCAGCTGAGCTGTGTACAATATTTTATCGGCAATGTTCTTTGGGAGCCAAGTTGAAAATTTGCAGATGATTTTTCGGCATTTACTATTACATGTAAAATAGCATACAAGGTTTTATTAATGCTTTAGATACACCGACCTGTTGATGAAAGTAGTTCCTATCAGTTGTTGCTTTTGAACTATTATTTAAACTGGATGTAGACACAAATAATTGAATTTCAACCCTGTAGAATAAAGCCCCCCATTATGTCATTCTTGGGGGAGGCAGCAGGGGAATTCTCTATACCAGGTACATTTTCTGTTTCCCTGACTGACCCAGTTGCTGAAATTCAACAGTACTCATCTGTGAATAAGAGGGAAAACGATGGAAGGACTTGGCTTCCAGAAATGCAGTACAGCCAACATCTCCCACACAGTTTAATTCATCACTCATACAAAGACCCAGCTGGGAATGGATGTTGTCAGCCAAGCGTAAAAAGAGGCCATGTGGCATTTTGATCTCCAGCCAAATTCTGTTCAACTGGAATTCAATAAAGAGAAGCTGCTGCTGTTAAAAGTCCCCCACTTCCAGAGAGCCCTGCTACCAACAAGGCTGCTGCTGAAGTATAAGGGAGGTACAGACCCTCCAAGAGGTGGTTCACCATGTCTGCTTGTTTTTAACACACATACACAACAGAGATTTAGACTTAGAATTCATACAATAATGGTTAACAGCATCCAAAAGCTTGTTAAAAAAAGGGTACAGGATACGTAAGCTGCATTATAGGGCATTCCCAGCTACCCCCTGACAAATAATATCACAAAGTATGCATCTTGATAAAGCTGGTTGTATTAAATTTTTCTGATTTTTCCAGCTAATGAAGACACTTTTCCTCTCTTTTGGGGAAGACACTGAGTAAACAGTTTATCTTTAAGAAGATACTTGTGATTAATTGCAATCACTTTGTCCCAACTGCTTCTTAGAGGGAAGAACCTCAGAGCTACAAGGAAAGAAATGGAAGTCAGAATGATTCAATGAGGTACGAAGAAAAGAATGAGAGAACCAATTAAGGAGTAGCTGGTAGTCACAGCCATTAGTCACATACTTCTTACCTGGAGAGATGAGAGTTTGTGTCTTGAATTCACAAGGATTATCCTGGCTATAAGCAGCAAAATAGGATGAGAAGTCAAGGTATAGACTGATTCACCATCTAGAACCAGCTTCTTCAGAATAGTTGCATGCAGCATCTTTGGCTAAAAAGAAGGGGGAAAAACCCACAAATTTCAGGAAACTTAAGTTTATTAAAAAATAATGTAACATTAAACAGAAAAAATAGCTATTAATGTATTTAAGGAAAAAGTCTGCTCAAAACATTAAAAAAAAACAAAACAAAAAAAAGACCAAAACCTCAGTCTCTTGGAGTCTCAACCTTTTACCAAATCATGGTAAATTCTGCATTATTTTTTGCAGTCCTGATACACCACATCAACATGCTCTGCAGGACACTGATTTCCTCCCACCTGAAATGCGCATGTCATCCAGCCAACTAACCCCAAACACATCACAGTAATATAATCATTCCCACGATCTAAGGGGAAAAGCTTCTGGTAAATCCATACCATTCAATTTGCAATCACAGAAACAAAACAATTTTATAATTAAATTAATCCTACAGCAATGAAATACACTAGGTATTCCTGCAGTGCTGTCAGTATGTGTTATCATTTTCTTTCCCCAGAGAGAGCTTCCTGTTGGGGTGGCATCAGAGCAGCAATATCAGAGCCATTATTCCCTTTGTCTGATAAATAAAAATCTCTCCCTGCCTTGGATGCATTTCCTGTATGACGTTCTCTACAGTAACTCTTTTACTTAATGGCCTTGAGGTAGCTCTCCAGGGACTCTCCCAATGGTGACTGTCATCTGACAGTCACCTATTCCCCCCTCCCTTTTAATGCAATGAAAGCATTTGAGTATTTTATCTTCAGGCTCAGGGAGATGTCCATTTATCAGTCTGTTCCTGGTTCTCATATGACAGATTCCCATAATGAACAAAAAAATAGGGTTTTAGTTTTCAGTCAGTATAAAAGGGGCAGTAAAAGGGAATGGAAGGGAAAAAGCAGAGAAGGTTAAATGACTACTTGCACTGAAGTCACATGCCTGAGAAAGATTCTTAATCAGCCTATGCAACCAAGATGTAAGTTACTTGAATCATATTTCAGCTTTTTAAACTAAATAAATCACATAATTCCTGAGTTATTTGAAACTCTTCAATACCTGTATCAAAGGATTACATTGAAGATAAAAATTCAGTGTTAAGCTACATGAATCTCCAACATCACTTTTTAGTAACAGAGTAATCTTTAAGTTTATTCTGATTTACTGCAGGATTTTTTAGTTTGCATTAGCATTGAAAATATTTCTACTTTGTAGACAATTATTTGGGACAAAGGGGAATTCCTGTATTACATCACTGCAGTCATTTCAATCCCACTGTGGAAAATTATGATCACAACAGTCAGACAAACCACTTGGGAATAAAGGAAAGAAACTGCCAACTGGAAATATACCAGATCTGTTGCACCTCTGGCCATCCAGAAAGGAAGAATCTTATCAACATCTGTAATTCTGAGAGGGGAAAGTCATCAATCAGTACTTCTAAAGACTACTTTTTCAAATACACACAGACATAGTGGAACACTTAATAAAATTTTCAGTTTAATGTAAACTTTTTTCCTATCTACATGTTTTTGATTCTTTCTATAATCAAAGTAGACCACACTTAAAATACTCAACAGGAAAGCAAAGGAGATTTGTTATAAAACCTTTTTCAAAAACAGCCTTGCAATGCTAGAGTTATCTATACTTGTTTAAGCACTGTAGTAACAAATTAATCTCAAATTCACATTTCAAGTCCTTTCACCACAAAACCAAGTCCTGCAAATGTAACATTAACAAAGAATGAGGGAGGAAGAAGGGAAAGTTGATGACATATTACAGCCTTGAAAATAAGCCAAAAAGTCCCAGAGCCAAAGAAGTGCTATCTTCTATTTTCACAAATCCATGTCCTTTTTCATGAAACAAATCCCATCCAGAAAAGCAGACATCCTTTGTGTTTAGCTGAAAAAGTCCAAACCAACATTCATTTGTCCAGCCTATACTCTAAGACTGCATTATCCATGCAGAATCCACTGCCCTAAGATAGTCTTTAAGGTGAGAGAACAGCTACAAGTAAGAGGTAGACATTTAAGGTGTTATGGCTTCAAGGACTGCAAAGTTAAGAATCTAAGTCCACCAAAATCTCTAGAACATTGGCAGAGCGCAGAAAGAAATTTTGAGCATGTGTTCTTGCATTTAAACACCTAAATATATAATGTGTTGAACCTGTCTTGTAGCTCAAAAATTTCATGTATCTCAAAACAGTCACAACCCAAGACTTGCTAATACAATGATCCTGACTTAGTAAACCTGGATTAGATTTTTAAATCTTTCTATTCTACATCAAACTTGACATCACAAAGTATAATTATTTTATATCATTTAGGAGTAATGTTCTTAAAGCACAGAAACATATACTAGATAACTACTTCAGGAACATATGCAGAGAAATCACTGGAGTAGTCATCCAACTTCTGCTGGACCTGCAAGTGGTTCTGTTTGACCATCACAAATTAACACACAAAATATACACAAATTAAGCTCAATTCACTCTAGATCTGTATTTTTTAATCTCTGAAGCACAGCTGTTTCTATATTCAACTTTCAAACAGTAATTTAATGGCTACTTTTAAGGTACTACTACTAAAGCCCTAAATCAACTGCAAGCCGGACAGTACTCCTGGGTATTTCCATTTTCACATTATTTCAAAAGTGTTTCCCAGCACAACTGATGCCACCTGAATAATAATAAAAATCAGAAGAAGAAAGCTCCTCCCATTCACATTCAATAGCTCTAAAAACAGAGTGTATGAGAATTTTAGTTTAGAGAATTAGTGTTCTTTTTCATGCTGACATTTTTAAAAATACAAAGACTACTGCACAACAGTTTGTCATTTAGCAAAGCTAAGGTGATCTACCTTCCAGATTAACAGAGGATATACTGAGGTTACCTGCCAAAGGTTTGGTCCTTGAAAATAGAATTCACCCTTTAGACTTTAAGGCAATGGAAATACTGCTTTTCTCTTCAACTTTCTGCAAAGGAGGTAAGATTACACAGGAGGCTGTCTGCAGTCTTACAAGCCGAATCAGTAATCGGTAACCTATGGAGAGCTGAGGTCCAGACTGAGATAATCATGGTGAGCTAGTAAAAGCAAGTCTTGCCTGAGAGCGCTACATGGCCAAGAAGTACTTTGGTTATGAAAGCTCTTGTTCATAAACACTATAAGGGTGACTTTGCTCCACTATTAGGGGGTATTTCTCAAGTGACTGCACTAGGATTCCCCCTTCTGTTCTATATTCATAACAAGGGAATGCAGGGCAAGACTGTAGGCTACCTTAGCAGTCTATCTTTGCTTACAAGACTCTGCCTCCAGATTTAGCCTTTATGATCCATCCTTACATTCCCCACAAGAGGGAGAAATCTACATAATTTTTAAAGCCTATATCTTGCTGGTCAAGCATGGACTTTTTTCTTCCTAGCTAGTTCATGCTAATGGAAACCAAGCATCTGGGCATGAAAAACTGAATTAATAAGACCAAGGAATCATACTGGATTTGAGACTGTAGTGCTACATAGTGCATTGGTATTTTTCACATTAATTATGAACATGGGTATAGATGCCAACAGAAGTGCGGCAATATTTCAGTCTCTTCCAGCAAAAGGATCATAAAAGACAGAGTAATAAAAACATAAGTAAAAAAAATTATTCAAATGTATTCCGGAACTTATTCTTTGGGATCAGCCTGGAAGCTACAAAAAGAAGAGCAGGAACTGTTGATAAACGCATTTGGAAGACTCCTACCAGTTATTTACATGCATTACCAATTAACAGATTAAGATCTTCCATATGGAGCTTCTCACTGTTACCAGATATATTCTACTTGTGAATATGAAATCAGACAACAAATAAAGCAGCAAGCAGCTTGTCTTCACAATATTCTTAATCATCAGTGGTCTTCATTAGTACTACTACACATTCTTCTCTAGTTCATCCACTGAAAATACGGAGGTCAGCTGTATGAAGCAATACATAGAAGCTCTGAAGGCAGAATAAATATGCTCCAAGTTCAACAGCTTTGTACCTTTTATTCCCTCACATGCAGAGACACAGACAATTCTTTTAAGACACAAGGAGCCCATTACTATAAGCCACTTATTTTAAGTACTGAGCTCATTAATAATGTTTTAGTCTAGCCCCAACAAGTTCAAAACCACAACTATTAATCCACTTTAACCAGAATTCAGTACTTTTTAATCTTCCTTTACCACATTCACTCATTAAAAAATTCAGTGTAGTATCAGTCAGACTATTAACTGGTGTGGTAAAGTCTCACAGTTATTTTAGAAAACCGAAATACATCTATAAATAAAATGCTACTTTTGTGTGAAAATCACAAGCCAGGTCTGCAGGACATAAACCCAAAACTTAATAGAGTACATGAATGTAACCATAGTTTACAGAGAAGGCTAGACTCAGTTCACAGAAAGGGAAATAATATACACATACTCATGAATATTGTTCATTGAAGACATCCAAGAGGCTCCTACTAAGAACTCATCTTAAAGAGGCTAGTTTATTTATTTTTTACCAAAATTAATTACAGTCTCATGCAGCCTTACTGCACTCGTAAGAAAAGAAGTTATCTGGGAGCAGAAATGAAGCTATGTCACTGATCCAGAGGTGAAACTTTCCAAGGATAGAAATGGCAGCAGTAATATACCCTGGAAATAAAGACTAACCCAATAAAGTGTTCTGAAAATAAGAGTAACAGTTTCAAAAATATTCCTGAAATAAATGAGACATTGTAAAGCTGAAATTCAGTGACATTACATAGAGTAGGCTAGAAGAAACACGAATACATAATAAAATAGTTTTAGTTTGAAAACCTGGAAAATGGATGGATGATCTGTTTAAAAAGGCATTGTATTGGTCTTGATGACAGAATATGGAAGGGTACAACAGATGGAGAAAGTTAAGATTTCCATTTTTAACCCACGTTTTCTGAATATCTGCATATGTAGGAGAGGAAAGCTGAATTAAAGGAAACACAAAAATGTCACTATTGAGATGTTCATTTTTACAGAGTGTTTATATACTAAGAATCCTTGGAATGAAAAGTACACAAAGTTAATTCAAAACCTTTCAAATTAAGACTTTTAATAAAGAAGAGAACTGGATATTATATTTTAGCACATAAGCGTGTAGTGCTCTTGGAAAAAAAACATTAACATGTCAGAAGACAATACAGATAGCAGTAATAGAAATAAAGGTAAACTTCTGACTGAATGCATATAGCTAAACCTTGAAGCAATATGAAGTCTGATGGAGCACTCATTAGAAATAAAGTATGTTCAGGTCTGTTCTCCTTTATGTCTTGCCAGTTTAGTTTCTGCAATATCACCCCTGCATAAGCAAACATATTTCAAAGCATCACATTCCCAGTCACTAAAGAAATACAACAGAAACTAAACAGGAGATCAAGTATTTCCTTACTCAACAGGGAATTAGTATCTCATTCTTCCAGAACTTAAATGAAATTGCCTGGAAAAAGAAGGCCTCAGGGTGACCTAATAGTGGCCGTTCAGTACCTGAAGGGGATGTACAAGAAAGAGGGAGAGAGATTGTTTACAAGGGCACATAGTTACAGGTCATGGGAGAGTGGCTTAAAACTGACAGGGAGTAGGTTTAGGTGAAGAAATTCTTTGCTGTGAGGGTGGTGAGGCACTGGAACAGGCTACCCAGAGAAGCTGTGGATGCCCCTTCCCTGGAAGTGTTCAAAGCCAGGTTGGATGGAACTCTGAGCTACTTGGTCGAGTGGAAGGTGTCCCTGCCCATGGCTGGGGGCTTGGAACTGGGTGATCTCAAAGTCCCGTCCAAGCCAAAACATTTTATGATTCTATGAAATGGTTAATAGAAATTATGAACACTGTATTTTCCAGGTCTCTGAACTCTGTCAGTGACAGCAATCCTATAAGCATCATCTTGGGCTTCAGAATGCATTAGACCGCAACCTGTCCATACACACTAACATAGAATATAGAGTTCTCCAGTAAACAGAAACCAAAATTTCCAAGAATATTTCAGTATTATAATATTAAATATTATAAAGAAATCATAAAAAGAATCAATGAAATAAGGTTTGATTATTTTTACTATATATAAAGGCAAAATGAACTATTTTTCCCTTCAGAGGTAGCCCACTTCAAAATTTCTGCTAACTCATTTCACACCCTAAAAGGTTTAGTACATTTGGTTTCCACTGTTACTTATTTAGTCATCAGAAGATGAGATCCGAATTTCAAGTATCAAAAATCATGTGAAAAATAGGCTTATCCATACACACTGTGCCAGCTCTAAAAGATAAACCAAATTTATAAACATCTATTTAAAACACCAGGAGCAATACTGTATCTGAATTAGTTATTTAGAAGTACAACCCTGCAAATGAACCTAAGGCAGGATTTTTATGAATTATGGAAAACACGCCACAATAAGGCAGCAGAGCCAACAGTTTTACATGAAACTCTTCATATACTCCAACTTCCCCTCGTTTCACAGTTTACAGCACTTACATTGCTCATGGTCCATACCTTATTCTTAGTGAAATTCTAAATTCA
Source organism: Illadopsis cleaveri (assembly GCA_013399915.1). Classification (NCBI taxonomy): domain Eukaryota; kingdom Metazoa; phylum Chordata; class Aves; order Passeriformes; family Timaliidae; genus Illadopsis; species Illadopsis cleaveri. The sequence goes on from VXBB01024947.1 coordinate 448,682, forward strand.
AACTCGTGTATAGATTTAGCATTAGCAGAGACTGATACGTTCTTCACTAACACACTGCAGCAGTCAGTGTTTTACCACAGCTTTAACCCTGAGAAAAATCAAGGAGCTGTGCTAAACCCCACGTGAGGAGAGTCTGGACTGTGGTACTGCCAGGAGGAACAATACACACATCTCACTAGAAGAAGTTAGGGTGTTGATTAGTAATCTACATAAAACGATGATAAAATAAATAAAATTGACAGTCCTCAATTTCATCTCCTACATTCCCTTTTGCTTCCAAAAGCTCTATTTAAATTAGCATTTTTGTACTAATATTACCTCAACTCACTTGGCATTCAGAAGCCTAACAGGATACTGAGCATCCAAATCTACTGTTAGCATCTGCCAAACACTCTGCTATTTGCAGGATATGCAACTTCTACCTTCCCCTTAGGAGGGGAAATTTCTAAGCCATTTATAAACATCTTTCTTCGATCCAGCTAAGAATGTATCCCAAAATAAACACATAAAAAGTTTATTGATTGCAAATGCCCTTTGAGGAAATGCTTGCCTATATTAGAAGTATCTTCTCCATCCAAACCCAACAATTCCAGCAGGAAATATCTTAAGTAGAGAAACAGTAATTACTTTGAGGACACTGCTGATATAACTGAAGATGCTGCAATAGCAGCCAGTAGGTTTGATGATTACAGCAATTCATTCTAGCACCCTGCTTTGCAGATGTGCCTTCTCTCACACACCTAAGTGTTACGGTTACTTGTGAAAAGCAGTGACAATAAAAGGCCAACTTATTAAAATCCAAACCTACCTCACAGAATTTCTGTAACAATTCAGGTGGTAAAAAATCCTGAAGCTTTAACTGAACAGGAGGCCCAGTCCAATTGCTTTGAACAAAGAGCTGCAAACTCCCCACACCAAGCAGAAACATCAGCCTCTGCCTGCAAAATAGATAAGAACAGCAATTAGCAACATATTACATTTTCACTTCAGGCTACAAGAGCTGATTAAATCTTCTGCTAGCTCAAAACCCTCAGCTGAAAAAAAAAAATCACTCCCCTGTGAGGAGGGTATAATGAATGGAATATTCAAGAATGCACATAGGAAACTACAAGTCCTCGAAACTTGTTTGTTTATAAAGGTTTTAACTAATGCCAAGCATTTTGGAGGCAGAGTTCATATATTTCACAATTTAAGGCTGTACATAACTATCAGAGATCAGAGTATTAGCAAAGGATGCAGATAATCCAATATTTGCCTATTGCATGGTTGTTATAGTTTTTTATGATACTTCTCTCAGCATTTTCACAGAAAAAATACTGCATTAGCATATGTTCCAAAAGAGCAAGTTTATTTTTGTTTTGACATAACTGCTTATTTTCACTCCCTCTGATAAAAAATTTAAATGAAATCAAAAATTCAGAATACTACCTACAAGTTGGTTCAGATACTTTGGCAGTAAATAATACCTAATTCATCATGGCTTTTATTTTAAATAATAGTAATTTATTGAAAGATGAAATTAAGAGATTTGTTTCATTTCTGAAACGAGGTATGACAAAATTTTCTTTATCTGCAAGACTAAGCTCATTTTACATCACTATGATTTCTTTAGCAAATAATCTATGTGGTCTGCAGAAGGCAGGGCACAATCTCTCAGAATTTGATGGTCAATTTAACAGGTGGATACTTTTAAAGATTTATATACAAACTTCTGTTTGTTTTATGATACCTTAATGACTTAGAACCTTACTGACTAGAGCCCTAACACATAGAAAATGGGCCTCCTAAACTACAAAAAGTTAGCATTTTAACTGTGCAGGTTTGATACAAACACTGGTATGTTATGGAGCATAATCAAAACAGAAAAGCCCAGTCCTTTCTTTTTGTAAAAACAGAAATTTAGAGATGTAAGAGCCCTCCAATCAAAACAAAAAAATAAAGTGTTATACAACCCCTTAAGAACCACAGTAAAATAGAAAAGCCAAACACAAACAAGCAGCTGCTGGGCAAGAATGCAACAAAAGATGTATAACAATAAGAAGGCAGGGGTGGGGAACATTTAATTGAAAATGAATAAAAACCCAAACCACCAAAAAACCAAAACCATCTTTCAGGGGAGTTACAGAACAAGGACTGGCATAAAGAGTTCTTGTCAAACAAGACAAGGTAACACTGGCTGTCATAATTCAGCCAGTAACTATCTGCTAGGAAATACGGATATATATCCAAGATCACCATTAAACTTCCAAATAACTCAAGAACATAAAGCAGTAACAATTATTGTATACTTAATTATTACCACTGCACACAAAATATCTACATTGGTATAAATTTCCTAATTTTTCTCCCATGATAAATTATGCTTCAAAGCTTCCGAAAGGTTAACATACAGAAAGAACAATCAACCATCCCTGTACTGTGATTTGATACTCTAGTGTTTTGAAGATCATTTTCATTATTTTATAATTTACACTGTTTCTGCTAGTAGCTATTTATTTATTTATTTTAACATTACTGATATCTATCTGGAAAGCAAACTTGCTTCAAGAGACACAGTTTTATCCATGCAGAACATCTCCAGAATAAGCGATAACCAAATCCATTACTTTGGCTGGGATACTGTTTTTCCACTGTTTAATTTGCCATCACCAAATTATTTTCCTTTTCCCCATTTTCAGATTTGTGACCAACTCCCAGTCTCCTTATCACACTCACCCTGTGTATCAGAAAACCAATTTCAATTCAAACCAATTTTGTAATCCCTGCAAATGCTGACCTCCCTTGCCTATCCCCTATTTTTTTCCCAAGAAAATGCATTCTGTCTCCTTGACTGCCCTCCACACTTACAATGCAGACCTGCAGATGCTCACCTCTCAAAGGCTGCCTGAAAAGCAATGAAGAGACTGCTGCAAATGCCCCCTTGCTATGGTGATCTACATAATTTATTTTGCATTTATCCTTAGATACATGTCTAAAGATATCCACTCATCTTTTCCTTCCTCTGTGTGAATGGGGGTTTTTTAATGCTGTTTACACCAAGTCCAATTGTTCTTCATGATGCAGAATCACATGCTTAACATTCATATTGCTGTAGCAAACGTTCCTCAAAAATAAAGAACAATAATGCATTTGTATTTAAAAAAAAAATGGGTGTGCATATAATGCTAGAATTCACAAACAAAATAAAAAATATTCAATAGTCAGGCTCTGCTTAAGAAGTTACAGGTTTCTGTTCTTTTTAGTGATGTCGGAATTACAGAAGAGTAGCCAAAACTATTCAGTGTCTAACTTTGCTATTTTTTTCAATTCATGAACATCAAAGCAAGCTGCAGAAACAGCAAGAATTTCTTCATTTTCAGTCTTCATTATATACAGCACACCAGTTAACCAACCATCAGATGTTCCATGAGAAATACCAGAAATTCCATTCAGTGCTCAGTCTGGGAAATCATAACAATCTTTATTGCATGGATTTCTTTTGCCAAGTTTGGTATTCTTTTATATGTTGAATAAGGTAGAAGTAGTAAATACATGCTCAACAAAAAACACTGTTAGAGTTAACTTCCTTGTTCCTTTTGGAACCTGCACACTATTTCCTTCCAGCCTTCCAAATCAAAGTGTACCTCAGGCAAGCAATGCACCACCTTCCTATGGAGCTCAGAAAAAACCCCAAAAAAGGTATTCCCCCTCTGCATGGTTAACACATATCCTATTGCTTCATCCTCCAAATTTTACTGATTAAGATACAGCCATGAAGCTACATTTTCTGTAGAAAAGAGCTTTTAAGCATTGTAGTGAGTAGCAATAGCAGGAAAAAAATAAAAAATATCCTATTCAACACATTTATTATAAGGAATGCTTCACTTTTAGGACATAAAGGCTTAAAGTGCCATAGTGAAAATGTGTTGGGGGCAGGGAAAAGAAGGCAATCAGTTAAAAGGATAGAAAAGTTGCACCAATTTTTAAAATGCTGCTAAATCATTGTCATTGTAGAACTACGGATTTGAAAGTGGAAAAAGTTAGAGAACTTGTCCAAAAAAAATTAGTCTAGATCCAAATTTTGAGCTGTTTTGCCCTCAAGCTGCTCAGTTTTAGCTTCAGAAAAAGAACTCCTTAAGAGTTCTTTAAACACTATTACAAAACCATGCTTTGCACTGTTTAGACTGTGCAAAAAGAATAAGATTCACATTATCCAACTTTCTGTTTCCGATTGAATTCAACTCCTACTGTGTTTTTCAATCTCCAGAATCATAACCTTCACTTCAAGAAAAAAAAATTAATTTATCTCATCTACAAAAAGTCACAGGAAAACCAGTGTCTTACTGAATTTTCTGGGCTAGAACTTAAACGGTTTGCTGCACTTCCTTTGAATCATACAGTGGAAAAAGAAAATTACATTTTAGGCATTAAAAAAAACCAGAAACATATCCATGCCCCCCTTCCTCAGTCTCATCATAAGCAATGCAAAGTCTGGATGCAAAGGTTACACAGGTTCTTTCCATAAGGTCTTCAGGTAGGAAAAATAACTATGTGGTACATTTTAACCCAGAAAGTCATGGGAGACGAAGACAGTACAGGTCAAAGTGCTCTGCAGTGCCTACCTAAAATAGGAAATTATCTGTCTTTCAGACAAGTAACTTCAGTAGAAGTTTTTGTACAAGAGAAAGCCACAACTTACTTCCTTCAGCCCCCAAAACTTTTGAATTTATAACTAATGGAGCTTGAAAAATTCACTTGGATGCTACAAACAAAACTGTTTCTGGCAGACACTGATAGGTTTTGAAGACTCTTTGCTTTCATTTTGAATTAACTTCAGGCTACAATTTTGGGCAGAAAACCCTCTGTCTGCTTCTGAAACACTAAATATTGCAGATCTGCTTCCATATCTTCTCGCAAGGGGGCTTCTAATATAGCCCAGAGCTGCAGAGCAACGAAGAGCTGGAGTGTGAGCAGCCAAGGAACGAATTCCTTTGCTGTCTGCAGTAGGAGTGCATTATAACAGGATACACATAAAGTTCCACTGATATAGATTATCATTAACTTCAAGCAGCTGAATGACTTAAAAAGGCAGCAACATATATTTGAAGCAATAATTAAGATCAGGATTGAGTCTGTTTCAAGTCCTGACTGATTTTTCTTTCCCTGGCATGTTACTCAAGGTGACAGAATCCAGAAATACTGAAAAATTTCTCCAGCCAATATTTAATGGTAACAGCACAATAAAGTAAGGAAAAAAAAGCCCAAACAAGAAACAGAAGAAAACATGCAGGGAAACTCTACCTCAGAAAGCAGGAGTGCATTGTATTGTGCACCACAGCAGAAGATGAGTTTTTGACACGCTATGATGACGAGCAAATCTCGGCTCAGTTTTTCAAACATGCCAACTATTTTTTTTCTCTGATATTTTAGCAAAAACTCTTAGGTTTATGTGTGTCATACCAAAACACACATATTTGGATGCTGCCAACACTAACTGGTAACAATTACCTTCCTCTTATTTTTATTTTTTAACCTTTATCTTCTCTTACCTTTTTCTCTTCTTTTGGTGAAACTTTCTGACCTTTTAAAATATCAATATATATACACACAACACATGTATAGTTTTCTGCTTCTACTATCCCTAGCGTGTCAGATTTCAGTCTGTTCATCATTTACACAGCAAACTGTAAACAGTAAATCCAGACTCTTAACAGCAACAATTAGCACATACAGTACCATTAAGAGAGACTCTACCAGAGAAAGTCTTGGGAAGAAAGTAATTAATTGAGGAACAGCATCCATGAGTAACACCTCACATTAAGAAGAGTAGGAAAACCTCAATATAAGTCAGACTTAGAAATACAGGCATTGGTTGGACAGTAACATTACACAGTACTTCAAGCAGCCACATAAATGTAAAACATTTCAGAGAGAAAATTGTTAATTGTTTGATGATATATGGCAACATGAATGTACATGTGTGACTTCTTTATACCAGAACCTTCTGAGGTAACCACTCAAATAAAATAAAACTAATGTATTCAACAAACCCCCATACCACAACACCATTGTTTCTTTCACTGGACAGTAACAAATGGATGCCCAAGGGAGCAGGGGAAATAACAAGAAATTTGTTTTCTGCTTTCCTGTCAGTACAAGGATTTTGAAGGCCCTATACAAAGTATACATTTTTTAAATGCCTTTTGTAAAAATCAAACATAACATCTATTAAACTTCCATAAAATAAATAAAAATGTCCACCTTTCCACATTATCCACCTCTGCAGAACAATCCAGGTATGCAAGAATCTGTTTCTCCAAGTAAGTGTCAATGTTCTCCTCTGTGACAGAAGATCCACTGAAAACATTCTGAATGGCTGAATTTGAAAATATTGCCTCGTATTTCCCATCAAACATCAATTGCAACAATGATCCACTTTCTGGAAGAGAAAAAAAATCAACACAGAAATCAGTGTTAACTTTCAAACAATTTTGTCTTTCAAGACCTATTGCACCTATTCCAATGAAAATATCTATCACTCCCCTTCTAAAGAATGTATCTTCATTTACATTGCAGGGAAAGTGCAGTTGCACTGAAACTCAAGAGCAGGTGTCACTTCATTCAAAATAATGTGCATTAAAGTTACAGTGAAACATAAATGACAGATGAATGTAAAACAAAAACTTGCACCAAAATTTCAGGAAAAATAAATGGATGGCCTTTTAAAATACTTCAATTACAACAGCAGGATGTTCTTCCTTCAAAACATTTTAAATGAACAGTAAACTCCTACAGATAAGACAATAGTTTCACAGACTAGAGAACATATTTAGAGGAAATGCAACAAATAAAAATGATTCAATATTTGCAGGGTTCAGTGAATAAAGTCTTATGCAAAACTGCAGAAATTGCTCAGTCCTTCATTTACATGTTCAGAATACCCACAAGCAATGGGCAATGAGATTTTATCTTTACAAAAGAATTATTTTCTATGGTATCTGTACTACCTCAATGAAAAGTCTGCATATGAAGCAGATTCTTAGGAGTAATTACTAAGGTGGATTTAGGCCCATGACTGTTTAAAAAGCCTGTTTTTAAGACAAAGGCAAGTCAAGAAATGCTCTATATTTCTAAGAAGCTTCAGACCCATCAAGTTCTTAACCCAGACAACAACTTTATTCACAGAAGCTATCTTCAGATATGCTACAATACAGCACCTGTTGGAACAATCTGTCCATGTTAAAACCTGCTATTCTTGAGGAAAACCCATGATCTGCCTACCCTGTAGCTGTGGCTACAAATCATGCAGATGCACTACCTGGTTTCTGACTACAAGATCCAGGTGTTGGTGATGGTACAGCTGAGAAAATGCAGAGGTCTTCACAGGGTAAGTGCCTTACCATCAATCTGTGATTCCAGCTGGGGATTGCAGCTCCTGCACTCGGTGTTACTGTAGCTGCGCTAACATCAGCAGCCAAGGTAACCAATTTAACACTGGCACAGCTATGGATACACAAAAGCAGCAGCTGTGGAAAGAAGTGATCTGAATACCAACCCCAAGCTCATCCAGCTAAACAAGTACTTTCAATTTTAGAAATACAGGAACACAGAGGGCAGAACCACCTTCAATAACAGCAATGGATGACTCTGTAGGAATGGGTGACAGGGACGCATTCATTCCAATGTCTCTGCACCACTTTGCTGTTGACTAAAGTTGACTTCTGTTCTCCACAATGATCTACTGAATGACATAAGAGATAATGTGTGCCATGTATTGTTTAAGAAACTCTTTAAGCTGTACCTGGAAGGACATATACAAAAGAACAGAAGTGGTTCAGCAATGCTGCTGACATCACACCCTCACAGAGAATGGAAATAACAAAAGACTTTTCTCCAATCTTCGCTTTGGAGAGACTTTCTCTCCCAAATGACAACTTTTTTAGATTGGATTACAGTTGCCCAGACAGGCAATGCTGTAGTTTGTAGAACAACTATGGGCTGTGAGGACATATGATGATTGAATGAGGAATATTGAGGTTCTTCTCTTTCCAGTAATGTAACTGTAAGCACGTAAAATCTGTTTTTGATTCTGTGTGTAGCTATAAGACACTATATAAATTCAAGGTCACTGCTTTTAAATTTCTTTTCAGGATCATCAGTAGGAAGGGTCCATGTAAATGATGACTAAGAATCAACACAAACCTCACCATTTTCTATCTGTACTGCAAGATACCTTTCTTCAATAAGTATTCCGTACATCTTATAGCAGCACACTACTTAAAGTACCTCAAAACAAACCAAAGCTAAAAAAACAATCTGACCAAAAAAAAAAAAAAATCAAAAAAAGAAAACTCCACACCACAAACAGCATGCACAACTCTCATTGAAAAGACAAGAGTCAGTCACATCAGCTACCAGTCCTGGACAGTACAATGATTAAGGTCAAATGAAACGTCACATAAGGAAGTAAGAGTTGATTAGCTCTGTACAGTTCTTTTCCAAAAGTCAGTAAGTGCTTAGGTAAGGATAAATAAGATTTTCAATATGCTACAACATGGCACATAACTTGAGCACAACTCTATTTTAGTCTGCCTAAAACATGGAAGTACCTTTACATGACAAAGGTTACATTTTAAGAGCTGCTGCGTTCCCCTGCAGGAAAGCTGGGTCTAACCAAGCCCCTCAAGAGACTATCTTCCATTGATCCCTCAAGCAACTGTGATCGAATAACCAATAATACAGAACAGGCAGCTCGTGCCAGACTCTTCCTTCCCACGTTTTGCTTCAAGAGCGCGTTCCGCCTCGCTGCCAAGTTCCGACAGGCAGGCAGCCTTTCACTCGGGAGGCAGCCGGAGGGAGCCCCGTGCCTACGAGCCCCCCGAGTCCCGGCATGAGGCGGGCGGGGGCGTCTGCCGGCACGGCCGCGGCCCCCGCCGCTCGCACGGAGAGCGGCCAAGGA
>VXBB01024947.1:457654-493652 GCA_013399915.1 Illadopsis cleaveri
CTCCTGCCGCCCCAGCCCTGCCGGCAGTGCCGCTCCCGCTCCTCCAGCCTGACAAGCCCACAGCCTCCCTCACCCTACATCCCGGGCAGGAGCCCATGGAAGCTCGGCGAGGATCTGACAGGGCGCCGGAGGTGAAAACACCCGCGGAGACGGGGAGCCGCCAGCCCCGGCTGGGTCCGGTGGCTCCGGACACACACAANTGTGCGGGCAGCGGCCGCAGGGAGCCGCCATGACAGCGGCGCGGGGCACGCCGGGAGGGAGCGCTGGCCCCGCCCCGCCGGCGGCGTGAGGGGAGCGCGGGCACCGCCATGGCGGGGGGGGTGCCTTCGTCCCTCGGGGGCCGGAGCTGACACCCTGGCAACAAACAGCTTGTGAGGGAACCAGGGTAGGCCCAGGCACGTGTACGTATCCATATCGAGTCTTCTTGGGCGATTCCCTGTGAAGAATCACCGAAGGGGTCAGGTTAGAAGGGAACACCGTGGGTCAGCTGGTCCAATCTCCGTCGTCCGACTCCGTGCTCAATCAGGGTCATCCCACAGCACATGGCACAGGATTGCAGTCAGACTGTTTTGGAATATCTCCAGTGAACGAGACTGCACAGCCTTTCTGGGGAATCTGTTCCAGTGCTCAGTCACACACTCAGTAAAGAAGTTCTTCCTCATGTTCAGGTGGAACTTCTGTACATCACTTTCTGCCCACTGCCTCCTGTCCTATTGTTCAGCAACACAGAGCAGAGCTTGGCTCCATCCTCTTGACACTCTCCCTTCCGATAGCTATACATCCTCCTGGACAGGTGCAGGCTGAGGTGCCCAGCACTCAGGACAGGCAGGTCTGGATCGTGCTTTGGTCTGTCCTGGTGTTAATTTCAGCACCTGTCCAAACACAATGTTGATGGTATTAAAATTAAAATTCCCGTTGAGAGATTTTGTGCTTTTTTAGGGAAAACCAGTAAAGTAACATTTTCTGTAAATAAATAGTTGCTAAATATAATTCCTTAGTGAAAAGAAGGAATATCTTCCTGTCTTCCTCAACTCTGCCAGTTCCCCCAATGTGTGGGGTTTCACCCTTACAGTTCAGTTCTAGGAGCATCTGGAAACATTTGGAAGCTGCAGCAGGAGTACCCCGGGTAGGAATTAGTGCACTCCACCCTGGCACTGGGCTGATTGTTACTGCTGATTTAAAAGATGGTTTGGAATGTCTGTCAGTTGCCACAGACTTACTGAAATCTGCTGCTTAAATTTTCTTCCCTAAACTATTTGAAGAATATACATTTATTTCTCAAAGAACAATCAATATGCTTTGTTTGCATCTAAGGATAGATGCTTCTGCCAGATGGCTCAAGGGGAAGAAAGTCTTTGCAGGTCTGTGTAGTGCAGATTCAAGATTTTAGCATAGTGCTGCTTATTATTTCTAAGCAGGAAGTAAATAATCAAAATTTCTGATACAAGAGTTTTCAGAGAATACTTAATCTTTAACTTTTTTCTGAGAATACAAGAAAATTATCCATATGAAATGTGCTACCTATGGTATCTGAACTAGCACATTTAATATCACCTTACAAGATACCTGTGCTGCTGTATTGATGCAGTATTTATCTTCTGCTGCAGGGTTTTTTTTTCCTAAAGCATTTTGAAACAGATAATCTCCTTGGGGACTACCAAAAAAAAACCTGGTAACTGTAAAAAAGGATTTTGTAAGCATCAAGCAATTAATATTAGGATAGATTTTTATTATTATGAGATTTTTAACAACCAAACTGCAATTCTAAGGAGCACATCTGATGCACCTGGTGAGAGGAGGGGGAGATGCAAGGCTCATATTGGGGAATTCTGTCAGTTTTTCTTGCTTTGGCTCTGGAAGTTTAGTCAAGTTACATCCCACTAACCAGTTGGTCTTGGTGATTCATGGTATTTAAGGTCACGTCATCTTAGTTACAGTATCAGAAGCTTCAGGCTTGTTGGAAGCTTGGGGGGCCCAGCAGACATCAGCCTAATGTTCAAAATGTATATTCTTGGGTTTTTATAATCTGAGTTAGTGCACAGGCCCTCACTGTTAGGAGGATGTGTCCCTCAGAAGGCTCCCAGCAGATCTCCTGCTTTTCCAGTTACATTTGCAATTTAAAAATGAACTTAGGCTGGCAGTCTCAAGGTGACAAGGGCAGAAGAATGGCAATTGTTACACAGCTGTTACATAATCCTGGCAGGATATCTCAGGCACAGGCAGGGACATGATGCTTGACATGGATTGTGGTTGCTTCACTGCCCTCACCAAGCAGCTCTGCATCCCTGGAGTCTCTCTGACCACTTGGCCAACTTATGCTCTTGCTTCACCAAACCCCAAAGAACAAAATCGTTGGGCAGTCAGTGAAGTGGAGGTAGAAAAGCTACATTTCAAATGTGCTAAAATAATAAAGGCTAGGGAATTCTTCTCTTCCTCACAACTTTATAAAGCAGTAACAGTTAGGGTAGGCCACTGCACCACAAGAAAAGAAAGAGTGATTCAAACCACTCTTTGGGAATGTAAAATGAAGAACATGGCCAGCTGCAAATAACCCTGGACAGCTCCTCTCTGGTGCTATTGTGGCAACTCCTCTAGAAGCTGGCATTAATCTTCATTAATCATTTGGAAAATACTATATATTAATATTGCTCTATCTCTTTTTGTATGGTATCCAGTAAATGAGTAGAAAAAGAGGAAGTAGGCCTCCAGTAAATACATACTCTGTCTGTAAAAAAAACCTGTAATATTTGAGGTGCAGTCTTGCCACTGGTAATAAGTTAGTTTTTCTAAAATTTAGCCATTTAGTAGGAAACCTATTGTCATTCCTGATGTCCATGAATTAGTATTTGCTGGCCATTTTGCAAATGTTGCTCTGTTCCTTCTTTTTTTCTCCTTTTTTTGGTCACATCAGAACATATCTATCTGAACTTTCAAAAACTAATTATTACCTGGTCAGTTAGCAGAAATTTGGTCTGCCTCAACTACGTAACATCTGTGATTCTTCAGATGAAGAAACCAAAGCTTATGTGGAAATAATTCAATTTACTGTTTAACAAAAGAATTCAGAAGTTACTCTTTCATTAAATAAGCATGTCATATCTGCCCAAGTAGACATTTGCAAAGTATTTGGTGACTTCTTGTATGAGCTCATACAGAAGCATTATTTTATGATGTCTAATTTTTTTTATACAGCAACATTTTCTCTCTTTGCTAGCTTTGAAAGTACAGAAGGATTTCAAATGAGATTTAAAAAACATAAATGGCTCTCATTAATTGGATTCTCTTTGTTAGTCTGTAGGAAGAAAGCCAAACAAAATTGGTTCCAGTCACACTATATCAGACAGAAATTTTAGCTGAAACAGATAGAATATTTTATTAAAATTGTATGATAATTTTAATCTTTTCAGTGCACCCACAAACACTATTATATTTTTGAACATAGAATGTGCATGGTTACCTGTAAGCCAAAATATGTTTGAGGTGACCTCACATGGAATAGAAGAGTGAAGAGTTCTGGCTCTCGGATCCATTTGTGTCACAACCAGGTCGTGGTGGCCACCATGGTGCTGCTGCTGGGACATCCCTGTGGGGCTGTGCTGGCTGAGACTGCTGGAGGTTCACCAGAAACACGGACTGTGACAGGCAGCAAACAATGGGGGGTGGTGAGTTCCTGCTCTGGAGATCCCAGCTGAATCCTTAATAGATTGTCTGTCACCAGGGAAAAGTGAAGCTCTTGGATGGTCAGTTCCAGTTGTGCCTGAAAATCACTTGCAGTGATGCTGTTTATGTTGGGCCTCCAAAATTTGGGGCATCTCTGTGACTCTTGAGTGAGATTTGGTGCATGACTTAGGGAATAAGGATCATTGGTCATTCCTTGTTTATATGTAAGATTTGGTGAGTTCTGTGGATGAAATATGGCATGTCATGTTAGTATAGAATATTCCATGTGAATCAGCAGAAAATACCAGATACGGGTTTGTGACTATTTTTATAAGAATATAGCAAGCAATTTTCTTCATCTTTCTGTCTTAGATTCTTAAAAACATGAGCTGTTACATTCTCATGAATTGTTACATTATCAGACACTAATGCATTTGATGCAAATTGGATTCCAGAATTGTTTTAGATCTACAGAATAGTCACCAAGCTTAGGTGTTACAATGTACCTTCCAGTACAACTCATCTAACTAATTAGCATGAAGGATTTAACAGTGGTATTAGCTTACAGGCTCAGTCTTGATTTGTAATGACAGGAACAGAACCAGGAACATTCTGCTTGATGAGAAGACTATTATTCTAGAAACTTCCCGTTGCTCACAGCTTTGCCAAATAGCACAAATACCAAGTTTGATGTTTTCTATTTGGAAAATGTCCCTTAGCTTGGACTTCTAAGCAAACTAGGTGCAATTTCTCATTATTTTTAAACACAGGCACAAAAATGTTTGTTCCTGTATTTTCTACTCTTCTCTGAAGTGTGTATTTTGGATGAGGAGGTATTTAGTGATTGGGAGTGTGGTGCCCTGTATGTCAGAGAATTACTTTTTGCTGTCTCCGTTTGAATTTAAGTAAAAAATTCAGCAGAGCTTTGCAATGTGATAGAATTATAATAATAGAGGAGCAGAGCTTATGAGAACCAAATGTTAAGGCAGGAGGCCTCAAATTCTGGATATGTCTGGAAAAGACAAAATTCAGTTGTTCTAGTGAATTTAATCTGGATAATCACTTGTGCAGTGTTTAGGAGAAGCTGATGTTTTATAGCAATTTCAAATGTTATTTTGGACAATACAGGACATCACTGTGGATGCTATTGGTGCTCCAAGTTTGAGGCAGGCAAAACTGACTGCAAATGTTAGAAACTGCAAAGGATAAGGTTCTAGTAAAATAAAGAACTAGATTATAGTGGAGGGAAGTAGATGGAGAGAGGTTATTCACTTGAAACACCAACAGATCTCAATGTCCTTCAGCAACCAAAAATCTGCACTGAAATGATTTCTCATATTCTCCATAATGAGTTTCTCTCTAAATCCTTGAAACTACTAGCTTCTTTGAGGATTATCTGTCCTGGCAGGAACAACAAGAAGATAAATGTTCTCTTTCAAAACCTGCCTCAACACGCTTGTCAATATTTACTATATATTTATAACTTGACATGGTGAAGGATTGATGAGATCATTACAGTGGATTAGGATGACTCATTTCCCTGTCCTTCATGACTGCCTCTGCTGAGCTCTTTACTACTCCTGACTGCCCAAAGGAGAAACTCTGAGGTGTTCTGAGCAGGCTTCCAGAGAGTTGGGAGAAATCAATCCCTTCTTTTACAGTCCTTGAAGGTGTCCAAAGGATTCTTCAAGTCTAACAAATTTTCTGTGTAAAACCAGCATTCAAGTGATTTTTCATTCATCTTGCAGTTATTAATCGTTAGACTCCATAAACATTAGGAAATCTGTTTCTGTCATTCACAATCTCTTACTTTCCACAGGCCAGGTATCAATAAAATCAGGCTTTGAATTTCACTGGTAACTTCTGTACAATCTTTCAGAATCTGTGGTACAGTGAGTGATATCATATTCCAGTCCTCTTCCAGGTTTCTTGAGGCTAGTAGGAGGAAAATAAGTTCCTATAGGTTTTCCAACTGTTCTCAGCAGCAGAATTATGCCTTACTTCTGTGACTGTGGGAAATTCTTTTGTCTTTCTGATGTTACAGGTTTAGGAATATTCTGGTAGGGTTATGACTAGAAATGCTTCTGATGAGAAAGCACTTTTTATGCCTACTGTGTGCCTGTACTCTGCTGATCTATTTATACATCCCTTCTGTTCAAAGACTGACTGTAGCAATTATTAGTGAAAATAGATTAGGAAGTAGTAAGGGATTAGCCCATGTCTACAGGTTAATTTTGTTCTGCCACAAAATAAACTGCAGGGCATTGTGATCAGACTTTGAACAAGAGGGCAAGAAAAACATTCAAACTGTTCTCAACCTGTTCACCTGAAAGGAAAGCAGTTGCTTTAGACTTACGTTGTATCTCAGAGGAAGAGCTCTTCTTGTTTAGCTTTATGAGTAAAACAGTTATTAACAATGAAACAGCTCTGGGTTTTGGTCCTTATCTCTTCCTAATTTTAGGATATTTGTCTGAATTGCCTAAGGTTGTTTTTCACTGTATAGTACCTCCAGGTTTCCGGATAAAGAATAACCTGAAACAAATACAGATATTTTACTAAGGAGCAAAAGTTGTCTAAATCCAGATTTGCAGTAACAAATTTAGAGAAGAAAATTTTAAAATCTTACGAGAAAGTTGTTAGAGATGTAGGACTCTATCAAGAGCTGGAGAACACTTTTTATCTTTGTATGGATTCACACACAGCAAAAATATGTTGGTGGTCTGACATCCCAGAGTGGCTTTGAATTGTCTGAATCACAGAACTGCATCACAATGACTCATTCTTGTTGTGTACTCACGTCCCTGCTGGGAAAGGGCTGCTGTCTCTCCCTTGTAGCAATTTCACTTGGCACATTTTTGTTTTCTCCTCCCAATGAAGGTTCTGTCCTAACAGACATCTACAGTGGAGCTTGCCTTCCTCAGGAAGACAGGCACTTTTTTGCAGGTGCAGGAAGTCATTTATTGCTCTATTAGAAGCAAGTATTCACTCCTCCAAATGGAAAAGGAATATAAAATCCTACCTACTATTTCTAGGGACTTTGCTATAACTGAATTCCTTCCAATGCCAACACACAAGAGGATAACACAAGCAGAATGCTGATTTGTGCCTTTTCTTTATAGATGTAGCATCTAAACCCTTTGGAATAAAGATGCTAGTCCCTATAAAACAACCTTGTCTGCAGCCACCAAAAGAAAAGCCTTTCTAAAATAAGATGATCAGCCAGTGCTATGTATTGTTTGCATTCAGTTCCACTCAGCTCAGAACTGTCCAGCCTGGGATGAAATGGTTCCTATTCCATGGGTTTTGCCACCAGTCCAAGATTAGGTGAACCAGGAGTGGCACACATAGAGGAGATCCTTCACTGACTGTGTTCTCCTAATCTCTCTGGATGTTGATGAGGCATTGTGTTTTCAGGGCAGATCTCCAAATTTCTGCTGAGGACAGGGGGCAGGTAACTCAACACCTCCTTTTCCCAGAAATTTTGATGTTTCTGCCCTTCTCCCCCCATGCTTATCATCCTCTATAACCTTAGTGACATAGTGGGTCATCTGTCCTTCCACAAAGTCACTAGATTTGTTGCTCACTGCATTTTTCACAAGGACTTTTCAGGTGAATGATAGTATGACTGCCAAATTCTTGTCAGCACACTTGGGCTAAGAGCATATGACTTAATGTCTGGCAAAAGTCCTACAGGATTTGCTTCTGAAAATTGATAAGCCCTCACAAGTTGAGGAGAGATCAGGCCAAAGGGGCATAATCAACCCCTGAATGAAAACATCCTTTCTTAGAACTTCCAAGGAATGTATTTTGGGTCTCTGCTGCTACCTCAGTAGTAGTCTCAATAGTGCTCTTAGATCTTCTTGTCCAGACCTACCTTTAACTCAATGAAGCCATGTCTTGACTTCTCTTACCCAGGAAATTGAAGTTTAAGGTTTTTTATTCAAATTTTCCTTTGGAGTTGGCAGTAATTCGAAGGCTGAGCTATAGATAAATCATTCCCATGCTGGATGCTCACATGCCATTTCAACTTTCAATGCAGATAAACTTTGTAGGAGTGTTTAATTTTTCCTTTATTGTCACAATCCTTTTTAGAACCTATTTATATATTCTTTCTTCCACCAAGGGCTTTATGGAAGTGATGAAACTTATTTTTCATTTATGCACTACATTTTGAAGATTAATGTTTTAAATTGCTGAATTCAAGTAAGATAAATTTATTGAGGCAATTTTAAGCTAATGTGTCATCACAGGGTCTGTGCTCAGAAACAAATAAATTTGGATTTCTTGACCCTTAGGAACAAGTCTGTTTGTTTTGGTTTGCTATTTTGCTGACAATGGATAAAGAGTTAGGGAACCAGAAGGTTCTTTTAAATTTCTTAGCTTATTCCTTTCCTGTTAATCAGTAATTCTCAGATTCTCTCTGTTTTCTCTGTCACATTTTGATATTTTCTTTATGAACTAGCCTGTAAAAAAAAAAAAAGGTTAGGATGTTTAAATTTAGTCAAAAAAGGGAAGTTTTAGGGGCTTTCATGATAGCCTTCCCATTTGTTAAAAGTTGCTGTAAAAAAAGACACACAATGTTCAGCACACACTTGGATTTTTGTGGTCTTCTGGTGCTGCAAGCTTTGCCTAAATGATCTCTGGATGAAGGTTTTTCCTTGTGATTTTGTCTCCTCTGAAGTTTTTCTCTGAGCCATGAACCCCCACGATATCAGCTGCATTCACATTTGATGATGATGAAATACACATTACATAGAATATGCTGGCATAACTTTCATCAGTACTGACCTTTCCTGGCCTGCTCCATTAAAGTTCTAGTCAGAAAAAGGGGGACAAGATTTGTCATGGATGGTTGTGATCTGATAAATAGATTTAAAACTGTGTGTCCCATTTGCAGTGCTGCTCAGTCATACTGTAAGACTTTTCAATGACTTTAGAAAAATTATTTGAAACATTTAGTCAAAGGTTTCTCAAAAAAAACCCAACAAAATGAACCTTTCCTCCTCTTCTTCCTCTGCTCTTTTAGCTTGTTACCTCAGTTCCCAGCCTGCACCCAGGCAGAGCCCTGAAATAAGTAATAAGTCTCAATGTGGGAATGACACCTGCATGACCTTAGAAAGACAAGGCAGAATTACAGCTTTGATTGGAAACAGCTCCCTCTCTTTCTTGGTGTTCTTTCTACAGTTATGGTTTCATCCACTGAAATAATGCTTTATTACTTTTCTATAAACTTAGCAATGTAAGCAGCCATTGTGTGTTGCTTTCCTTCTTTTCTGTAGATAATTATCCTTTTTAAGAGTTGAATTTAGTTTGCAGGGTTGACATTGAGACTGGCTGGTATGGAGCCAGATTCTGATAGCATCACAATGTGTTACAGGTCAGGACGTAATTTAGTCTGGCTTCTAGTGCAGATGGATTCTCCTGTAGTGTCATCTTTCTGCTCCTGACATAGAATAATAGCTAGTTCTATTTACATCTCATTTTCAAGCCACACAAGTCCTGCTAGCACCAAAAAGACAAAAAATGCACAGGATAAAAGACAGCTCCCTTGCTATGGCTCAGTTGTTTCTGGAAGAATAGAGGTGGTGTTGGGGACTTGAATTTTTGTCCCACTCTCTTAAAAATAAATAAAGGTAAGAAAAGGCTTTTATCCCTAAGTCACCTAGTTAGTGTAGCAATCAGTACATGTTTGTTACATTGTGAGGCACTCCAGTTTCTAACTTAGAATGGTTTGGGTTGGAAGGGACCATGAAGGGTCATTGAGTTCCAACACCACGACCACAGGCAGAGACACCTTCTGCTAGACCAGGTTGCTCAGGGCCCCATACAATCTGGTCTGGAACATTTCTTATTTAAATGAATTACTTGCTAAATTTCTGAACTTAAAGAAATCTGCTTCAGGTATTTAACATGCAAAACCTGAGTTTTGCAGAGCCTGTTGGTCCTTGTTAGAGAAGTTACACCTAGCCTATATTTATAAGCAATATTGTCTCTTGTTTGGTTTTGATCGTGTTTTCCCCCTTCTCCTAGTTCCTTACCTTTCCTTGCAATGATTTTTTTCCTTAAACTCTTTCTTGACAAAGTAACAAAGTGCATTTTCTCTGTGTGTGTGTCTCTCTCAGTTAAAGAAGCCATACTGTCCTCTATTTCTGGCAGTCAAGTTTCTGGTGTTTCCAGGTTTATAATCACTTATTTGGGAGCTTTGCGCTGGTTTTGTTCTGTAGTATTTGTATTATCTTCTCCTTACTGCTTATTGGGATTTGAGCTTTGTACGCATGGGATATTTAATCATCATTTTTTGGCATCTTAACATCTTGAATTAATTTAAGCAGATGAAAGAGATCAATAGGTAAGGTCTTAAATATCCTTGATAGCCAGATGCTCCTATATTTTGCATGCAGAAATCTTCCATCTGCTGTCAGGTTGACAAATGAAGCGAGTTTTGAATGTGTCCCCTGTTTACTTTAATGGCTGAGTGTTCAGAGATTCCAAATGCTTTGTTCTGTCTCTGCACTGAAGAAGAGGCCTAAGTGCAGGGAAGCTTCATGTTTATTATGTAGTACATGTCTATTTTAGGTATGTAAAATAGTTAATTGAAATCGTTATTTTGAAAACATTAAGTAACTTCAGACAAATTCCAAATGCAGAATTTTTTAACTGCTTCAGACTTGCACAAGTGGCACTGGGGAAAGGAAGATGAGAAGCTTATTTCAGTAGCTGACTTTTGAACTTTGGAATTGAAAATGTAATCCTTTATCACCTGTGTTCCCTAGCATTATTTGTTGAATTTGATATCAAGTTGCTATAAATCAAAACTTTCTTACCTTGGCATGTACAGAGATACTTCTGTTGGTCTTAGATATTATTGCATTATTCCAACCTTTCAAAAACAAACTTAAAAAAACCTCTAGGAAGTTCTCTGTTGTCTGATAGCATTTATAGCAATGACTGGGATCAAACTACACACCCTGTCCTGCTGTAGGAAGGTCCCACACCTGGAATGTGCAGAGTACCTGTTGTCATTCTATCAAGCCTGGTGATTGTTGACACACAAGTTGGAATATAATACAGCACGTGACAGCAAAATTTAAGAGACATTATAAACTAATCTTATCATCATACTACTAGAACAGTGGTTGTAAAATTCAATACATTAGATACCATAAAGACTTTATTGTTGCTTAATGACTTAGAAATACAAAAAAGTAAATCCCACGGGTCTAAGCACAGCCAAAATCTCTGCCAGCATCCGATTTGGAAAGATGCCATTTAGCCTCCAGGAAAAAGTCCTGCCAGCAGCTTGGACTAAGTGTTCAGACTCACTGCCTAAAAAAATGGGCAGTAGCCTTCAGACTCTATTGGATGATGGTGACACATATTAACCAACCCTAATAACGAGAGAATGCCAACATCTTAGTCCTACATGTGACTGAAAATAAAGAGAACACTTCACATAAGGGGCTGAAAGTTGTTCTCCAGCCCCTTTTGTACTGCCCTTATTAGCCCAATTTCCTAGGGAAAACCAGTCTATGCAGTCTTATCTCGGTGACTGCCCTCAGTTAAGACACTCAGAAAGCTCTGGCATTGTTCAGCTAAACTTGACAGAGACATAACTTGTCTCTAAGACTATTAAGTTTTTTCTAGGTTTGTGAAAAAGCTGGATAGATAAGGAGAAGAGAAAGATAACAGTCACAGTTTTGATCCTGCATGAAAACTTTTGTGCTATTATGTAAGAGAGAACTCAACCTTAGGAGAGTAAGGGGTGTGGGAGAGGGGGACATAAAAGGCCCTGAGAGCAGCAAAAGCTTCTGTTGTAGCCTGCAATCAGCTGGGGCACAAACCAATTGGAGGCCACACTCATGAACCCTTCTGTACACAAAACTCCTGTTTTAGTTATGGCACCATGATCCTTAACATTACTGCTTACAGCACACACCTTTGGAAACTGTTTACTTATCCCAGTAAATTTTTCTGTCTCTCAAATTCTCTTTGCATAGTTGTAGGGGGTTTTTGTCGTTAGACCTATCACTTTTTCCTGTGTCATGGAACAGGTGTTTCATCTCTGCTGAACTCTGCTGCCAGTGGCAATGCAAGCTGCTGTCATAATTCACTTTTGTCCTGTATTTCAGTTAGCTGTATGACTTTATTTCACAACCAGCTTACATTTAAATCTTCCTTTTATCAATAAAAATGTGCAGCTTAGAATCTCCAAATTCCAGTTCTAAACCAGAATTTGTTTCTATAATTCATGCTGGGGAAGAAGAGGAAGATGATTCTGGTGTACAGTGGTTTTCTTTGTAAAGTTCTCCAGTCCTAGTGATTGTGGTGTTAATCACTGTCAATATGCTCCAAACTTCCTAATATGGGGAATGCTTTGCTACAGGTTACTAGCACAGTCCTGAAAGAAAAAAAAAATTCTAAAAGCATGCTAGCTAAAGTGAAAATGTGAGAGGGAGAGATGAAAGAGAAAGGCTTGACATTTTCTTTGTTGAGTCAGATTTGCCAAAATCCTTGGACTGCAAAGCTGACAACGATTTTGTTTTGGCATCGTCTTAATTTCACTTGGGATGGAATATATATTCTTACTGAAATACCATTGATTAGCAACAGGACTTAATAGGGGTGTATGAGTAAGATATGTAGCATCATGTGAGATCTTGCAGTTTATCATTTAAATGAAAAAAAAAAAGGAAAACCAAAAAAAGTCCCATAAAACACCCTTACCACACCTGCCTTTGCAAAAGGCAGGTGGATGTTGCCATTAACTTCTGTATATTTCAATGAAATCAGAATTTAGTGCTACCACAGGGGCACCTTCATGGCCATTCCCAGCTGCAGCAGCACTGGCTGCGTCCCTCTCACATTTAATGCTTCCTTTGGACCCAGAAACAGCTGTGAAATCCTGGAACAGATCTTTAAAAAGGCATTCCTGTTTCTCACTACATAACGAGTTACAATTTTTAAAATGCTAATGGAGAGGGCAAGGCTTCAATCTTTACATGACTGAGGTCACAATTTTCTTTTTTGGAGCAATTGTAGCAGATTAAAGCCAATCAGAAATAACCGTATTTAAAGGATTTTCCTTCAAACATTTATTTACAAAACTTTCTCTCAGGCATCAGAGCTATGGTGATACTGTAAGTCAAGTATAAAATATTTTGTGTTGCTGCCTTTCTGTAAAAAAGCCCCTAAAGCAAATTATAAAACATGAGATGTTACCACTCTTGAGCTGCAAAACTTGCACAACTCCTAAATCAGTCTGTAGTTGGCTTCACATTTTAACCTGGGAGAATTCATGGTAAGGATGATTCTAGGTGACATTGAGAACTTCTGAAAGAGCCCACCACAAACTGGGGGCCAGCCAGGCTTTTCTCCTCCTTGTCCTCTGTACAGCAAAAAGCAGCAACCATGGCCAAAAATAACCATGGAAAAAGACATGCTGTGGAAAACTCCAGTTTCTCGAGGGCTCATAGAAAAATTGTTTGCAGAATATGACTAAAATGTGAGTTAGGTGTCTTGTTTTTTCTCTTAAAAAAACCCCAAACCCAGATCCCTCTTTTGATCATTTTGTCATCCTAATGAATTTATCTATACACCAGAAGTAAAAGCAAGACACATTCAGATACACATGTGAGCAAGGAATCTAGTTCAAGGTAGAAGAATAGTCTGAGACACAGAGAAAAGATCAGCTCTTGGAAATAATGACCTCCCAGTACTTCCACAGCATTCATAGTTTCCCTAGGCATGAGTGAATTCACATCTTCTGTAATTTGTGACTTTTCCAAGAGGACAATAAAATTGCAATTTAAACAAAGCCAATGTTAAAGCTATTGCAGCAGCAGCCTGCAGGGTTTTTTTCAGCACATGCTCCAGCACTATTGTAGTCAGATATCTACTCTTGAAAAATTTTACAGCTTTTTCAGGTAGAATATCTGCCTTGGAGTTCTCTTGTGGTTTTTGCAAATCATCCTTATCCTTATTACTGAGATGACTAATTAAGAGGCAAAAGACATGGCTCTGACAAATATTGCCTTGTAGTGCAGGACATTGGTTTTACATATAACTCTGGCAGCCAGCAGATCCAAACATGAGAAATTTGGCAAGTTCAGCACAGGATAATCTTCAAGCTGTGAGTAGCTTGGATAAAGCCACAGGACAAAATAAAAGCAAAAATTACTTACCTTAAATGTGGCTCATCTGCACTCAGTTCATGTAAGAAGATAGCAACAGTTTTTTTCTCTGATGTTGACAATGCAGTTCAGTGCCACCAGCTTGAGATTTTCTTACCAACATAGTGGTCACATAACAGAGCACTTGCAGTTTTTCCTAATTATATATATATTTTTAATAGAAAACATTTCGATAGCAGTTTTTAAGCCCATACGAATGAGGGATGAGGACCTTTCTTTTTGAATTTCCAAAGCCACGTTGCTGTTTGTTCCTATTAGGGATGTGTCTCTGATAGATCCTGCTGTTTCACTCAGTGTACAAACCTAAAAAGCCTAAAAAGTCTGTCAGTTGCAGGGAAAGTCTCATTTTAGCACTGCAATCAAGCTACTTTGCTAACTTATTGCCTGGGAAGTAATTTCATAATGTTTAATAGCCCATATTAAAACAGGGACCAGAAATCATCATCACAACAGAGGATTTGGGTAGTAGTCCTTGCTACAGGGCTGGCAGGCAGCAGTAAGCTCTGCCTGCTGCTCAGGGCTGGTGAGGCAGGAGAGGAGATGGTGGGAACAGAGCTGGTGGGGCAGGGCAGGGCAGTGTCCCCCACAGTCAGGGCCCACAGCAGCTGAGCAAGGCAGACCCACAGACCACAAAGCCCAGCCAAGTCAAAGCCATTACAAAAACTCACCAGGTCCAAGGGCCAGCCAGCCCAAGGGTTCAGTTCAACAGAATCCACAGCTATGGCAGAGACAGAAACCAAGACCAGCCTAGCCCAGACAGAGGGCACCAGCCCTGGGCTGGGTTTAAATACTGCTCCTGAGCCCACAGGAACAGGTGTGTGGGGAAGCCCCAGGTGGGGCTGGTCAGGCTTGTTAAGGCCAAGGCCTCTGGGTGCCCCAGGGGCTCTGACAAGAACCATTTCAGTGTTTAAGATGGGAAGAGTTGTTACAAGATAAACTTGGAGATGCTTTAGAGGGCTGATGTTGTAAAAGGCAGAAAAAACAATCTTTTCATAAGTCAGCTGTGTAAACAGCTGCATCTTGTTGGATTTTATCTTTTTAATGAAATATCAGAGTGCTACAGAAACAACAGAAATTGCTGCAAACCCTCCATGTATTTACAATCAGGACATTGCAGGAGCTGTCATGGTAGATCCTGGAAAAGGATGAAAAGAAGAGTACTGAGAAGTGGCATTGCAGACAAGCCTGGAAGGGTTTTGTTTTAGTTTGTCCATAATGCAGTGTGAAAGACAGATGAATGTGTTTGTGGAGGAAAGGGTAAACAGGCAATGAAAATGAACGTTGCTGTACCAGTTTCCATACATGTGTATTAAAAACTCCAGTGCCTTGTTCAGGAGATGATGAATAAGGGGAGAGAGTGGACATAGAAAAGGTCTGATACATTACTGTTACTGACAAGGAAAACAGTTATTAAAGGTAGCATTTTGTGCTGATAGTCACGTTTGGGAAGAAGCTCCATGAAAATTGTGGCAGCTTTGCTGGTGGAGGTTAAGTGTCTGGACAAGAGGTTCAGTGCTTGACCAAGACTCCTATGAAGTCTGCTTTATTTCTTTGGAGAGCAATAGAATTTTTCAAGCAAATGAAACCTAGTCCATGTTCCTTCCTCCCCCACAAAATTTACATCCTTTTCTCTAAAACACCTCCCTCCTGTTTGTCTTGGAATAAAGAACATTTCAGCCTCATAGCTCAAAAACAGGGCAGGTGGTGCCCTTGCAGAATTTAAATAAGATACCAGCATGTTGTCACCTGTAAGTGCAGTGGTTAGAGCAATTCTGCAGTGCAGTCACTGGGATGTCAAAAACAGAGGAAAGAGAAATTTTGCTTCAGCAAATGCTGCATAGAACAGTTTTGCAAACTGCTTAACATTATTCTTTGACTTACTGCAATGCACCTGGCAGAAATTATTAGAGACACATATACAAGGATTAAAAAAAAAAAAATGCATGTAGTCCAGTTGAGGGAATTGGAGGGAATTTAATATATCCATAGCTGGCAGGTGTAATTGTCAGCTTTTAGCATGGCTTTAGAGAATAAGAGGCCTCAGTATTACTTTAAAGCCCATATCATCTTTATCAACATCAAGGAATACAGAAGTTTGACTACTCAGCTTTCTGAAGTAAAGACAAAGGTGACAGCTACAGTCTGTTCCTGCACTGAGTCCAATATGGAGAATGTGTGCATGCATTTCTCTTCTATGTTACACCTGTCATTACCATTTAAATGTGACATTAACATATTGCTGAATTGAATCATTTTTTCAATTACTGAATTGCATTTTGTATTATCTTCTTAAAAGGGGCAGAAAGTGAAGAGCTTGAAAAGAAGATAAAATGGAACACACTTAGGGTGCCATTTTAGGAGAAAGTGGTGAAGATTTTACTGTTAATCTAGAAAATACTGTATGAGTTAAGAGAAGTGGACATCCAAATATAAGTTAAGTTCTACACACTAATTAAATAGCCTGGAGTGATGGGCCTTGCATTATGAGAAGAGAGCATTTTTTAAATGATAGAAGTCAAGCACTGCATGAGCAGGGAGAATATAGAAGGGAAAGAACAATGCAAATTTTGGAAAAGTTCATAGTTTTTGCAGTGACAGAAAGATAAATTGATGGGAAAAATCTATGAGCTGATAGAAGGAGTCATGCAGGGAAAGAGCACCTGAGAGTACAGTGCTTGAGCTTAAAATGTTTTAGTGAGAGGAATTCATAATTGAGTCAATTTTTTTAGATCTGATTCTATTTTGAGTCTCTTGAGAGTCAGCAGTATAGATTATACCACCCAGATCCTGACTGATTGCTGCCAAGGGTTGTTTTCATTTAAGGTGGCATCCTCCAAGATGCCAGGAAACCAGTGTGCAGCTATCGATTAATGCCTTGATACTGCACTTTAATCTATTTCCTTTCCCCTGTATCAATATTGAGAAATTATGAAGCTCATCAGAAGGACAGAGACTGCATCATACCTATCAGAACAAGTCAAGGTTTCTTCATTTGATTTTGCTGTGATGTGGGCTGGCACAAAGTACAACTATGGAAGGAAATTCAGCCTCCCTTTATGAGGGTAAGAACAGAAGGAAAAGGGAAAAATAAGATTTTTTTGTCCCCGAGGTGGTTGGTTTTTATTTTGATGTGAGATGTGGGAGGCAGTTGGATTCCTGAACAGTGTGCAGAAGTATGGAAAAAGAAAGATTTTTGTTTATTTTCTGTGTGCTGTCAGGAGGCTTTACTGGTGATATTTGTTTGGTTTTTTGTTTGGTTTTTTGTTTGTTGTGGTTTTTTTGGGTTTGGTTTGGTTTCTGTTTTAGTTTTGTTTTTTTCTCCCCTATACTGTGTACTGAGGTTTTCCTGGTACAACGTCATGCTAATTACATGCCCTAGCCCAAAAAATGTATTTCAGAGCCCATCTAGAGGAATTTAAATTGGTGAGCTAATCAACTGAATAAAAATGAATAAACATGACTGATAAATGAATTAGGTTGAATTCACCAAGAAACTGTCCTTTTGTAATAAATCACATTAGTTTAAGGATCCATTATAATATATACATAAATTTTAAATTTTTTTCTTTTCTTTTTTTAACAGAGAAGGAAAAGGAAAGTTATGAGGTAAGTTTGAAAACTGGCCAGGCAGAAGAGCTGAGGCTTTACTTGCATGAGCAGCTGAGCTGGCCAAACAGGTCACTGCCTCTGAAAATGAGAGGTCTCAACACCCTGCCCTCCTGCCTTGCCTCCATCCACACTGCCCTGTGCTTTCCTTGGTGGCTGCAGTTCTCAACAGGTGCCTCTTTGTTCAGGCAGCTTCTTGTCAGGTAGAGGATGACGCTGTCACAGTGATGGTGGCGTTGGATGAGCACCAGAGCTCAGCTGGCAGCTCAGCCCTGGAGTGCTGGAGACCACCCCTATTGATGCAGCACTGACCTGCTAAGTCAAGTCAGGCCATGTCACAGGGCTGTGTGCTGGGCTTCAGGATGAAATGGATAATTAGAACATTTGTGTTGACCATTGTGCTTCACATTTTACAGAAATTTTACATTTTACAGAAACAAACTGTCCCAACAAAATTGCTTCTCCTTTGGAGTCAAGTGTTGATGTATATTATGAACATGAAAAGGAACAAATAGTGAACAAATCCATACTTTTCAGTGTTAACTCTCTTTTGCCCAAAGTAGGTGTTCTGCATGATGGTATTTGTTTCTTCAGGGTGTCTAATTTCTAAGTAAAGATATAAAAGTCTTATGTACAAAAACCTGGCTTTTAAGTTGCTGACTGGAAAGCTAAAAGAGCCTCATCCCTGTGGGACCCATTTTAAAAGGTGGATTAATGCTGAGGGGCTATCCAGCCTTCCATTTTATCTGTATAGGAAAGGGATGTTTTAAAAGGGATTTGCTTTTTCATTGCACCTGTTCTGTGTGGGCTGTTGCACACCTCACATTAGATCAGCTGTGGAGAGAGAACTGCTCTGCCTCACCCAACAGGGCTGTGGTTAGATAGACCATGGCTACAGCAAGGGGGAGGGATTAAAGCTGTGGGAAACAGATTTTCAGCTGTTTCCCCAGTTTGCTTTTCATGTTTTCTCCAAAGGAATAAAAAAGAGCAAATAGAAAAAAAAGGGTTTGAGTCAAACCAAAATCAGTAATTTCTTCCAAACCTTGACTTGAACTCTTACAGAGAGAAATGAGGAGTAACAGCTTTGACTTTCAGGTTTGGACCCAATCCTTCCATTTTCCATGATGCCATATAAAGACATTTGTTCTACCAGGCTGCTGCAGGATTCAGAAAATAGTTGCGTTTTGGTTAAGATATAAGCTGTAATTCAGACAAGGTTGCTTGCCTTTGGAGGGAGAGAAATGAAATTCTATTTCTCTCCTGTACCACTGCTTCATTGTTTGAGGATTCTTATGCACACAGCCAAATTAGATGCTAATTTCAGTTTAAGGAATTTATGTGTTCAACTATATATACCTGTACAAATGGTAAATGTGAAGCTCTTAATTTCAAAAACTGTGCTTAAAAAAGGGAAGAAATTAAACCCTGCAATATTAATTATTTTAATTGTCTTTTACAAACTATTAGCTGGAGCTTGATTTTTATTCTAGAAAGACTTTGGGTTTTTACTGCACCATTTTTAAGCAGTGTGTGTATTTTCTTAGTCTGTAAAAGTGTGTCTGTGTCAATACAGTATTTAGGTCTATTTAATGAAAATTTAAGTCAAATTTTACTGTTTAGCAGCTGACATCAATCATGTCCCCTCTCTCCCCTCCCACTGCCCCCCATAACCTTCAGTGCTAAACCATGTTCCAAAAGGAAAATTTATTGTATCACCTATTTTGATTCTCTGACATCATTCTGTCATGGCAATGAAGTGATTTACATGGAAAAATGTATTACCTGTGCTTTTAGACAAAATGAGTTTATGATGATTAATGGTTTTACTGCAAGTATGAGAGAACCTGGAAATGGCCAGCCTTTCAAAAGTGAAACATGACCTATGCCCAATTTCCCTCCTTTATATTTTCTTCAGTTATTGTAAAATGGTTTTGGCTGTGAGTAAATTAAAATGTAGAAATTATGTCTTGTAACTGAAGTAAGCTACAAACGCTGGAGTGTCCATGGTAACATCATTACAGAACTAGAGACAAAAGGGAGAAAGAAATCAGCTTGAAGCACAGAGTCTCAACTATTGTGATGGCAAGGGACTTGGATCACATATTCCATGAGGAGTCAAAGTCTTCAAGGAAGGCACATGTTTATTTGGGGAAGAGCAGGCTAAAGGATGATCACCTCCAGCTGTACTTCCTGCTCACCATTTCTCTGATTCTGTAACACAGTTGACTTTGGGTAGAGAACTTAGAATACAGAATGGTCATATGAATGGTGAAATAGTATTTTAACAGGAAAGCATAGAGCAAATAATCTTTTCTGATACATATCTTAAAATGACACTTGAAACATTTCCTTTAGCTTCATACAGAGCTGAGTTTTTTTTCCTTAGATATCATATAAATAACAAGTGATACACCAAGGCCTAAACTAAGATGAGAAGAAGACGCTGAATAAGAACTTCTAAATATTTTCTTTACATATATTAACTGAACTAAAACCCAAAGGCCATTAAGGCAAAAGCTGTTCAACTATGGAAAAATTTAAATTCAGGAAAAATGGAAACAGTGGCAGTTTTTTTCCAGGAGTCTTACAGAACAAAATCACTCTGCTAGAAAGAAGGCAAAGGTTGAGATGAACACCAGCAATTTAATCTGCATGGAGACTTTGTATCAGTCACAAGATGTAATATCTGAGAATGAAGAATTTCTGTATGACAGATCAACTACACTTCACTTTTGGACATTTAATCCCAAGCTGTGATGGATGCTGGGCACTGAGCACTGTTCTGCTGCCTCAGTGGAGCCTTGGTGGCTTTCACTGTGTTGAAATCTGTAAAATGAACTGTTGGGGAAAAATGAAAACAGGATGAATTTACAGTCGTGGCTTGTCCTTAATGACATTGATGGGACAACTGTCTTTGAGGGCACACTTGGCAATGGAAAATAACTTGCTGTTGGATTCTGTGCATGGAAAGGCATTTGCAAGTAAAGCAAAAATGTATTTAAGGTAGTGATTAAAAATACACAAGTCATACTAACATTTTCAGGAAGACAGCAGTTTCACAACAAGCATTTTAACCGTGTTAATTTTATTCAGATGATTAGTCCAAGTCTTCCGTTAGGCATGCATTGGATTTAGCATTCTACTGCAGTTCTCCATATGCAATCTAGAAATTTCAGCACTGTCCCTCATTGACTTCTGCTACCAGTACAGGCTCTTGAGAGCTCTTCAAGACTGAACTGTCTTTCCCGACTTACACAGTTGTTTATCAGGAGCCATGTACTGTTGTTCTCCCATTCTTTTTTCAGGTGGCTTGGTGTTTCCTCTGATACAAGTTATTGAGGTTCAGTTCCATGCTGGGTGGTGTTTGTTCATCTGGCTATTTTTTTCTAACATGAATGATTTTCCTGAAGGAAGAGATAGAAACAAGTGGAAGGAGGTTTAACACATCAGTAGGTAGTGCAGATACAAAAGGATATTTTGTTCTTTGGCTTACCTTTGCTTCAGTCACCATTGGCTCTCACCAACAGCAATTGTTTGAGTCTGAGTGTAGTGTACATTTGTAGTGTTGTTTGTTTTGGTTTCTTTAACTAGAGTGAAATTTGTATGGAAATCAATAGTTGGATGTAATTTCCAGCTTGTTTTCCCTGTTCTGTCAGATGGATCAGGTGGTGTCTATTAGACTCTTCATGTTGCTGACACTGAAGTCTCCCAGGGACCTGTACTGGAGCAGTGTTTCAGTGGTTCACACAGACAAGCCTGCAAACTCTTGGCTTTAGTGACCATGAGGAAACTGGGAGATGTGTAGAATTGAATCTTTTCCCCCCTAGTCTGAGGTTTCTATAATGCTCTGGGACTTTTCCAGAATCCGACGTGCTGTGGCAAAATTCAGCCAGCCAGATGGTCACAGGATTTCTCTTGTGACTGCTGCTTTGCTGGAGGCCAGCCCCTGTGAATTTTATCTATCACATCAAGTTCCTCTGGGTGAAACTGCCTCAAAATACAGTTGAGATTTGCAGCATGACTATTTGGTAGCTGAGAAGATGGGTCCTGTTGGCATGCACAGCATTTCCTTTCTAGCAATCCTGCTGCTGGCTGCTAGGTTTAGATATGCCATGTCACCCCTTTTCCCTCTTGAATCACTGCCCCACTACATTGCGAGCAAGCTGCAAAGTTTTCAGGACAGCCTGAACTGTAGCTATAGCCAGCATGGAGGCAGGGACTCATGTCCTACAGACCATTCCCAGCCACTGTGCACAGGGATCTGGCACCCTGGATTCCCTAATGCGAGAATGCTGGTGCTTGGCTGGGCTGGTCGTACGTGTGATAATGGTGGCCTTGTCACAACCTGAATTGACCACACTGGTACCCTCCTGCAGTGCTGTTGTAGTCCAGGCTTAGAATTGTGCTGCACCAGAATCCACCTAAGGCTACCTTCTTACAAGCTGCTTAAAATACTTGTAGAAATAAGTTTATTATTCAAAACTCTGGAATGAACAAAGGAATTTTGATTGAAAAAATTCTGGAAGTTTGCATTAATGTGCTTATTCCTAATTTAGGTATGGGCAAAGGTTTTCTGTGGCTGAAAACTTAGAACTTCAACGTGAGAGAACAGGACTTCTAGAGACATCCAAGCCACTGCTTAGGAGTAGATTGCAAGGTATTTTCTGTTGGTATTCTGTTTCTGAATCACATGCTTGTTTAAGTATCTTAATGAAAACAGAAACCCCCCCAAGTTTGACTTTTCCCATTTCTCTCCTGGTAAATAAGAAAATCCTTAATGAAGCAACACAGAATCTTTACAGATGGCAAACTGAGATTTTCAGTTTGTTATAATTTTCCACATTTGCACTCTTTATGCAAAGAATAAGTTGCATTAAGACACCTGGAGAACTAAGTGGACCAGGTTATTTTTTTGAGAGCCAAAACTCAGGCTCTGAGGCAAGAAGACTTGACAACGTCACAATATGCAGAACTCAATCAAGACAGAGAATTGTGGTTTGGGATTTATTTTCTGAGCCTTTTTTAAACAGAGGCAGTGGTGAGATTATTTGGGAGCTCTGCTATAGTAATTCAATGGGCAGATAATGAATATTCTGCATTCATAGTTTTGGAGAATAGAACAGTGGCAACAACCAAATCTCTGGAGAATGAATATATTTTTACCTGTGACTCATTTTAGTAATTGTGGAGCTTACTTTTACCCCCACTCAGCTCAGTGTATTTCAGAATGCTTTTTTTTTTGGGTTATAAATGCCCAGTTGTTCCTATTAATGCTGTCACTGGCTATGGAGAAGAGGAAAAATACAGCTCAGAAAACATTTTCAAGGCAAATAACTGCCAGGGCAGATGCATTTATAGATGGATAGGTATGTACGTGTGTTGGTAAAAAAACCTGAGAAATAGATCTGAAATAACTTCTGCACCTTGTACTTGTTCCTTACGGCGAGAAGAATGAAATTCTGTCTCCTTTTGTAAAATGCTTTTAATTTGTTTTGTATAGAGAGAGCTGACAGTCCAAGAAAGTGAGTCCACTTGGTGGTGACTGGCTTCTAGAGAAATAAAAAAGGAAACACCTGTAAATCACACTAATACAAAGGCAGCATGGAGTTATAAAATGAAGAAGGCCTGTGTAAGAAACTCCAACTAAGTCTAAGTAATTCTCCTTCAAAGGGATCAGAATAACATAGTATAGTCCTGGCTTAAATGTAGGTCATCTGGGTTTGTGTTCTGGTATTTATGGGTTTACAAGACAAATTAATAATATGCTTATTATTATTTGCTTATTAAGTTGTTTTCTTCAGGATGTAAAATAGAACATTTCTTAAAGTGCCACCAGAAACATTTTGGGGAAGAAAAGTAATGGATGACATAGCTGGAAAAAGACAGTTTCATAGTCATGTTTTCTTAACAACGTGATCCTGCCAGAAACTGAATTCCTTATTTGACAGAGCCATCAAAAATAGTAAGGTACATTTCCTGTATTGTATGGGAGCTTTCTCTCTTTTTTTTTTTTTTTTAAAGCAAAGAATGGACACTCCACTTCTGCTAAATAGAACATCCAAGCACAGCACTGGCACATTCACACTGGAGCTCCATGGAAGTGATCAGCAGCCCAGTACCTTACCTGTGTCAGCAAGACTTTACCTGTGGCTGCAGGAGAGTCTCCTCACCTGGCTGGCAGAGGTGCACAGTATTTACCTTGAGCTTATGGAAAAGATTTACAGAAGAAAAACAGTAACAAAGCCCAACCAACAATGCCACACAGGTCACTGCAGGTCCAGTCCATCTATAGTCACACATATTTTATTCTGCTTTTACCTAAACATTTAACATGTAATTACTGGACTGAAACTTAGAAGTTGTTTACAGCTTTTAGGTTTCAAATTTTGTTTTGTTATTTTTTCTTTTTTTTTTTTTCTAGATTGTCATATTTGTTTTTTCCTGTATAGGAGTGGCAGAATTACAGAGGAGCATTAATCCGTACATTTAAGCACATCTTTTACCCGGAGGAAATTCCAGAGGAAATCATCAACTCCTGCAGAGGTCCCATCACTGCTGTCTGTATATGGAGAGTGCTGTGGCTACAGCTGCAGGACAGAACAGTTGTTCATGTGCAGCAATCAGTGGAACAAAGGCTTTGCTCTCATGGAGCACAAGGTCTCATGGATTGCCGAGCTGTTTCCTCTTCCGTAGACACTGTGGTTGCACCAGCCAGAAAAGCTTGGCATTGCTGTCTGTGAAGCACCAGGAAACACTCCTGTCTTACTCTGTGGTGCCTCACTCTTCCTCTGGCAGAGCGGCTACAGCAATTCCAATGCCTGGTAACATCCCACACTACACTGCAGAACTGGAGTGTCAAAAGTCAATCCTTGGCCAAAGGCAGCACCAAAAAAATGGAGTAAAATTCTACAATGATATAACTAGCAGCTTGCTGCCCTTCGCACTTTTGACAATACCTTCTGTTGAATTTTAAAACATTTTCTACAAAATTATCTTAACAGTTAAAAACACAGGACCTGAATGGATGGTTAGAAACTGTGATCAATCTGTACAGGTTTCTATTCACTTTGATGAAATGGTAAGAGATGAATCTGCCGCCTCATAGGATTTACTGTGATATTACTGCCAAGTAGCATAGCTACCTTGTGTATTTAAAAACCTAAAAATGTGTACTTTGTATTTGTTGCCAAGTTCACAATTTACTTACTAGACTGTAACACAGTTGCAAGTTATTAAGGATTGAATCTCTGCATTAATTTGGTACAATACCATTCTGGCTCACGTTAGAGCAAAAAAAAGATAATTGGTATGTAGATGCAAATTAGAGTTTAATATCCCATGCAGCTGTTTACATCTGCTTAATTAAGCAGCAGTGACTTCACATTAGCATTGCTATGAAACTGTAAATACACACCGGAGATAAAGGTACAATCATGTTCACCACCTTCCTCATGTCAAACCAATGCAAGATGGGGACTTTTTGTTTCAGTCTCGCCTTTTAATGGTACAGGAAAAAGTCTTCACATTTAAAGAGGATCTTCGGGTTCAATACATTTGGTTTTGTTACAAGTACCAGGATTTTATAAAAAGACTGTGTTCCTGCAGGCAGGCAGTTTAAGCAGTAAATGAAGAGCTCTAATGGAAACTCCTAACAAATATAATTGGAAGTCAGTGGTTAATTTTGCTTTTGGAGCCTTTACAGGAGTATCACAGTCATTTAGTACAGTAATAGAAGGGAAGTAAATACCCATCTGGAAAAATGCAGGGCTGTTTCAACACTGATGAAGTTCTAATGCTTGGACTATGTGGCATAAGCTCTTTGTATCATGTATCTACCAGCAGCTCTGGCACAGGGCTGCTTGTTTTGCTCTTTGACAAAGGACCCCTGAAGTTCCACAGATGCAGCCAAGCTGGTATTTTGAGAGGTATGTACAATCTGAACAGGCCTTGGATTAACACAGCACATCAGCAGAACACAAAAACTGCTCTTCGGTCAGGACTACCAGAACTAACTGTTAACCACCAGCATAAGAACACAACCTCAGTTGGTGCCATTTTTAATGATTAGAAATAATACATTGTAAAACAAAAAGTGAGAAAATTCCAGCGTGATACTTATAAACAAAGAACAAATAGAAAACAAAATCTTTCGCTTTTGCCTGATTTATAGTATTGATCATACACACAGATCGTTAGTCTGAGGTAATACCGGTATTAACTTTTTAGTCCTCCAAGGACTGCTCAAAAATTAATAACAATGATAGCAATGCATGTTATGTTAAAAGTGAGACTTGATTATTAAATCAAGCAAACTCCTTACCCTTTTAGTTAGGGATCTGTGGCTGCAAGTATAAAACTGGAAATAAGTCTACACAGTAGGAACTACAGAACATCGGAGTCCTGTGTGGCGTGTCAGTACGTACGAGTACAGCTGAGTATGTAAAAATCAGACATTGCAATACAGTAAAGACTTTGTTCCAGAATAGCCCTTAAGAAATTTAGAATACTGTTAGTTTGCATAAAATAGCCAAAAAAACCCAACTAATTCAGAAGTCCAAATTTGGCATGAGGTAAAACCATGTGCATTTATTTCATCTGCATTTTAGATTTAGTAAGCATAAAATTAAGTGTGTTGACTGTAATGAAGTCAGTCATACAAGTGCAAGTCTTCAGCTAGAATGTATTTTATGGCAGTTTATTTAAAAAATGTACCAGTAAATCATAAAAGAGGGATCATGTCCATTTAACGTTTATTGAAGTATACAGGAGGTTTTCTTTAGAATCAAATATGAGCATGAATATATGGCCAAACGTAAAATCTATCAAATTCAGTGAAAATTTTCTGACTTTAAATAGTAGCTGTAAGAATGACCAATATATATTCTTTGTTACAACCGCCCTCACTCTACAAGTAAAAAAAAAATAATAAACATTCAGTAAACATTCTTTCCTAAGGTAGTTTCCCTTATATATCAGTGATTTATCCATTTTTTGTATACATAACTTTTTAAACATACCAATCAGTGGTTCTCACAATTGAAAAATAAAAGCACAAAAAAGTTTACACTCTTGTACAGGTAAATAAAAGATCATTTTTAATTAAACTGTATATCCTTAAGGGCATAGTATAGTTTCAATTTCATTACCTATTACATAATTAACTTCTTACATACAAATATTGACATATTTGGCTTGTGCTTCAAAGCCGTTGTGTCTACAAAGTCCATGTCAATGCAACTCATGACTTGAAATCAGTGGGGACATCTTTACTGCTGCTGGGTTTAACCTGGTCGTGCAACATGGTCTCTTCTGAGCTTGTTGTGGCACTGCATTTTTCTGGGGAGTCATCAGTGTCTGGATCCAATCCTTCAGGACAGGGAAGTTTTAGAAGTTCTTCCCGCAGCTGAGCTGTGTGACGCTGGATATACAAGAACAAGTCAGCATGGAAGGTCACAGTTAAAACAATACTTTTCACAAGGTTAGACACTATAAGACAAAACAAGGAGTAGGTAGAAAAGGCTTAAATGTACTATTTCCACGTCTGGATCAACTTCTCCCCAATATTTAAGGACTGGTACTTTCGTTTTAGTGACAGAATAATTAGCAAGAGTTGCTAGGGACAAATTAAAGGTGGTGTTCGGGGGTCACAGCAGAAACTGTCTTGGACTTGGTAGGTCATACAGTCAAACTCAATTTATACAGAATTCATGATGAGACCTGTCACAGAGACAGGTATGCAGAGATTTGTATACTGATCACAAGAACTTCATTTTGAAGACCAGTCTCACTGAAAGAATAGAAGTCTGGCAACAGAAAAAAGAAGCCTTCAAAAAATTTGGGGTTTGCATCTCAGGAGAAATAAAACCTCAAGTATTAAAAACAGTATAGACCTGTTGTCTGTGTCACAAAATACACAAATGGTAATAATTGGCTAGGAATGCAGAAAATATTTATAATGGTTAGAACTTGATTAAAGTTAACACAGGGTAAGACTGATTGTAGCGGACCACAGTTTATTGACCGCTTGTCTACTCTAGGAGCTTGTTTTCTGGCAAGGAATTGGTTGTAATACAAGTTTATCATTAACCCCCATCCACCCTCGGAGTGAACAAAAAAAGCTATTATCACAGAGTATTCTGAGGAAGGGACCCACAAGGTCTGAGGTGAATGGCCTGTAGGGGATCAAACCCACAACCCTGGGGTTACGAGCACTGTGCTCCAACCAACTGAACTCATCTCAGGGTCATTGGATCCTATACAAATATTCATAGAAAAAATAGGCAGAACAGGTGCTAAAGGAAAATTCAACTTGCAGTAAAAATACTGAGGAAGTGGAATGCACACACATTTCATCTCTTGGTAACTGGGACACTTAGATTTGTTATAAACATCTCACCTTCAGAGCTGCTGCATGATGGGACATGGTCCTGCCTACTCGTTTGTCACTGCTGTACTGCTGTATGTCTGCTATCCACTCCTCACACTGAGCCATGATCTCCACTCTTTTCAAGTAGAAGTGTTTGTGGATGACCTGCAAGAAAACATTACCAATGGAACATGGATGGAAGAACCATATACTTTAACAATAACACATTTGCAAGACCTCTATGGGCCTAACTGAATATAAGGAAAAAAAAATCAGTATGAAGGTAATTCAGAATTGAACTAGGTTGGAGATAAAACTGGAATTCCTGTCCTCAAAGGTTTCCAAAATCCAACTGGAAAAAGCCCTGTAAATTCAGCTGATGCTGTCTTAGGGAGTTTGTTGGTCTGGATATCCTTTCCAGTCTATAGGAATCCACTGTTTGTGTGCAGCCTGCCATTTCAACAGTCACTTGTGTTACCTGGGTGCAGGGTAACCCAGTGTCAGAAACACACTGAGCAAAAGCAGAAGGGAGAGCAGAGTGCTGCTCACATCCTGCAGTTCAGAGCTGGATGTACTATGCAGGCACGGAGTTCACACAAGAGCAGAGCTAGACAGAGACACTGCTGAGGCCTTCATTGTTTGTTTCCCTGCCCTGTTTTGCTAGAGAAGCACAGGTGGCAGAAGCACCACGGGCTGCCCCAACAGAAAACAGATGAGCAGAAACACCATTGGCAGTACAAGCACAGGAACATTAGGTGCTTCTGCAGAGAGAAGGATCACAGCAGCTGCTTCAGAGGGGTGCAATCACTTTGCTGTAGGCAAAGGCAGCATATCTGGGGACACTGGAATTCTCAGGCCATGGTAGGTGAGCTGCCCAGTTTGGATGGGAGCCAGTATTTGATTGAAGACTAATTTTGGTATTGAAGGACATATTTCAGTTTAAAAAAATCCAACCAATGAACACTCATACAAAGTTGTGAAACTCTACTTGCTGTTGGCTTTGTCTTAAACAGTTTTCTAAAACTCTGAATGGTGAAAGAAACAATAAAACTGAAGAAATTTTATTGAGCACTCAAAGTTCTTGGCCATATTGCAACATGATGGGAAAAATAATTTTTCCCTCGAGAGGTTAGAGAAAACAGCTATCTGTCTCAAGAGAAACTATATACTGAAACTGTAATTGAGTTCAATTCTGGATACATTCCTTAAATCCATAATGGAGCTTGGAAAAACTCCCAAAGACTGGCAGTTTAGATCTCTTGAGACTACCCATCATTTAAGACACTGAAGACAAGACAGCTCAGATTTTTGAAGATAACAGATCTCAGGATCTTAGACCTCAGTCTTCAGCATGAGTTTGCATTTGTGTTATGAACTGATCATCAGTGTTAAGGTTTCCAAGATAACCCTGCAGAAAACCTAGAGGTCTGAACAAAAAGGGAATCTCCCAAAGAAATGCTCAGATAATCAGAGAGATGCATTTCCATTTGGATGGGGCCGCAGATGGAATCTAGCATTTTTCCAAAGCTGCCTTTTTCATACCAGCAGTGTGAAGGCTGAGCTGCAGAGTAAGCACATGATTACTGAGACTCCTAAAGGAAAGTGCTGTAACAATAGGCTGGGATTCAGTTACCAAATGGTGTAATACTGCAGATCCTTCACTTCTGTACATGTGAGAAGAAACATGGAACATTATTGTCAGGGAGCCCACTGCTTTCTTATATATTAAATTAATTTAATCTTACTGTGATTTGAGAATGCCTTTTGCCAAAGTGAAACCATTACATTAGCTAGAAGAAAAAGACCTATTAGCAGAACTTACTGGATTATGTGTCCGGATATTATCTTTATCATGGCCTTCTACTTATTGAGTAGAACATTTAAGAGAGAATTCTGAACGACCATCAGGTTTTATTTCATTAATTCAACACCCCTACATACACTGCACATCCTTTTTCACCTGCATGTGGATAAAGATATCTAACACTTGTAGTGCAGGTAAAGTGTTAATGTTTTCTTACTCTACAAGACAGAGAAATATTAATGAAAAAAGGTTTTGCATTCCAAAGGATGTTTTTTACGGCATCAAGGAAGGGATGGGACATCAACATCTCAGATGCCACACCCAGCAATGTGCATAATCCTAAAATAATTAGGCTTTTTCAACATTTTATTATGCAGACCACTGAAAGCATAGGTGATACTGACAGATGGTTCCACCCTTCAGCACTGGCAACAGCTGTAGTAGTTCAGAGCAAAATGTGTTTTTCTGGAAATATTCGCTGGTAATACTGTAAGATGACTCATGTTTGACCAAACATTTTGCAATAATATTCATACAGATTCTCTTAGTGTTTCTTCAGCTCTTTTTTCCTTGAACTCTTTGCTGTATATGTTCAAGCCCCTGCGATCTATCTCATCTGGTTTGGGAAAGGAATTTGACTACAGACACTGAGAGAAGTCCCTAATAACTAAATTCTTCTGTGATGCTAAAAGTGAGCTTTAGTCTATTTTCAGGAATGTAAACAAATTAAGCAATTTGATTTATTACAATATTTTTTTTAAGACAGCATGAATGCATGAATGTTAGCATTGCTTTCAGCAGCATCAAGACAGTTGTTTTCAAAAGCACAGGTTTCTAGTGCAGATGCTTTGTGGAATTTCTTTTAAGGTATTTTTCCAATTTGCATTATCTTGGTGTATCTGAAGTGTTTCTTAGTATTTGCTTCAAATTTGTGAATCTTGGGAAAACACTGCCTGTTACTAATGCAGAGTATGGAGCATGGAGTGCCCCTTTGTAGGGCTGTAGGTGTTACAGGCCATGTAAAAGGTCTTGCTCAATAGTAAGAGTGAGCTGAGCAGACTGAACCATGTTTTATCCAACTGTGCACCAAAATCCCATTCAGGTCAGTCCCACTTTGCCTGCATTCCTGTTTCCCAGAAGTGAATCTGTGAAGTTTGGTGTGTCCTTATTCACTTCAGAACAAGACAGGTTCTGGAGTCACTTGCCACAGGTTAAAACAGACATCTCATGCATGGTCTTACCAACTATTTGCATTATTCTTACTGCTCAAAAAGGAGCAATACTGCCTTTCACAAAACCCACCTCCTTAAAACATGGTGATGGATTTCTCATTTGTTCAAGCATTGCCCACTTGACTGTTGCCTGTCGGATATTTCCATCGTATTCTCTGGAGCTCTGGGTACCACTGGGAGTACCCCGCGACCGTTCGTAACCTGGTTCATTGAAATATGGTTCTGCCACCAGTATGAGGGACTGGACAGACACCAACACCTGTTAAGAGAAGAAACCAAATATTAAAATCATGCTACCAATGTATTCTTACAAATGTACACAGCTCTGCTCACCTTACAAGCAAAACCATTTCTATGGCAAAGCACTTCCATTTGTGATGCAGGCTACATGCAAGCAGGGAACATCCACACTTTCAAACCTAAACTGTCACTACACACAAAAACCACCGAGTCCTGTGGCTGTCTATTTAGCTCAAACACTGAGAAAATGACAAATGTAACTTAAAACCCTGCAAAACAAACATACAGACATAAGTAAAACAAAGTATTTAAGGGAAGAGATGTCTGATTGCACCCTTTATGAAAAAAAGTGTATTTGTCAAGTTCTCAGTCAACAATTTTGATTTTTTCCCTGTGGCTGAGCTTACTAATTCTTCTAATTCTGAACTAGATGGAAAAGAAACAAAGGAGGTAACACACCACGTGAACCACTGAAATTAATCCTGATCTACATTGTCTCCCATTTTTTCTTTCAAGTGAATGTTCTTAGCCTTTTAGTTTCAGATTTTACAAACAATACTGTGTCTTATGCCAATAAAACAAAATCTCAGTATTTTTCTTAAGATAAGGGAAAAAACATTTTTAATACTATATGAACAAAGCACCAACTATTCAGTAATTAGGAAATAACAATTTTCCTCCTTTCAATTTTACTATCCAGCACACGTGTGAATAGATGCTTACATAAATTCAAGGCATTTAACCATATACTCAGCTATTCCTAATAAAACCCAAAGAATTAAACAGATACCTAGGGCTCTTAGGTATCCAAATGTAGATGTACTGCATATTCATGATTTGACAGCTTGCTAGTTTTTCCAGTATTACAAGTTTGTCCCTGTCAACTTGGTTGTTTTACTAAATGAAGGGCAAGTTTTTCTTATGTACTTAGGACCAAGTCCGCCAGCAACAATTTTAGAGATTACAGTTCTGTGACAAAAACTTCCAGAACTGTAAAGATTTCAACCAAGGTGATTTGAACGCTTGTGTTTCCTCAATTAGTGAAAAGCTGATGATATGTTACAGACCTAGAAAGGGCATTTCCAGCACTGGGCATACTTAGGTGCAGATAAACACATGTCAGGGCTGCTGTTTTTGGAACTGACTCTCCTCCCAACCTAGATACAACTTAGAGCTTTAAAACATTCCCTAATTTAGCAGGATAACTTGTGAATTTGGATATGGAAGACAAGAGTCTTCCTTTATCTTGGTGGATGCAGAATGTACAGCTCACATCAGACAGATGCCATGTTAGCAGCAATCCAAACTCTGACTCTTTTGCAGGCAGTGCCCTGACATCCACAGCTGTGCTCTGTGCTCAAGTGTGGCATTCTCCTGGAGTTTCTCCTGCAGCAAAGCCAGCAAAGAAGCGTTCCAACTTCCCATCCTCTCTGTGATGGTTCCTCACTCCACAGACACAATGCCAGATCGGTAACTCCTATCAAAGCAGCGGTCCAAGAGCCAGCTGAATGACACAGGTTACCCTCAGTGCCACCAGCACCTCACAGGAACACACCCTCACTCCTTTAGGTGCCATGGCACTTTGCCCTTGTGTAGTGGCTGTGCTTTCATTACAGGACAGACAGGCAGTCTAGGGCAGCCAAGTCTTCATCCTGATGGATTGCACATCTAGCAGTGCAGTGGGAGATGTGAACCAGCATTCCTCATTGGGTTGAGAAGGAAAACTAACCAAGTTTTTCTGTTTCTCAGGCAGGTGCGCCAGGGAGCTGCTGGCACCATGCCCACCATCAGTCTCCTGCACCTGCCCTGCACTCAATTAGAAGCAGCCACAGTTATTTAGTATTAAACCTTAAAATGTAGGTAAATGCATTAAAACATACAAAATGTGCCTCACAAATCAGATTTCATCAACCAAATGGCCACATGGATAGCAAAAAAGGCAGAATATTAATGCCACAGTAGAGTGACTTCAGGGCCAAGGCTTTGGGTATGAAAGGTGTTTTGGTGATCTCTGTGGCTTTTTTCTCTGTGTCTCTGGAAGAACAGGCTTTTTCTTCTTAAAAATTTTGTATTTTAGATATCTGTATTTTTTTAAAGTAGCTGTGGTAGAGAAATTTGACACTGCAGCATGGTACTTTCTGGGCCTGAATAAGCAATCGATACTTTGAATTATAATTGTAATGAATGAGAAACTCTACACTGATCTTCCAGTTTCGCTGGGTAATAAAAATTCATTTCTATAGTATTTTGGGTGGTCTCACAATAGTTCAATCTCTGAGCCAGAAAAAACATGCAGCGCCTAATTCTTTCCAAGCAATTTACTTAGTCCTACAGCTGTTTTCCATTTAATAGTTGTAAAGTGTTTTTCTCCCAATATGATGGGGATGGGACTTTTTCCAACAGTCTTCTTACTATTCTCAAAATGAAACACTGAAAAGAAGTTTTAAATCATAAACTTCTATGTTGCATGTGATTTTTAACAATCAAATCTAACATTTTAATGTAAGAAAAAGGACTTCAGTGAAAATAAGACTTCCTAAATACTTGTACCTTTCTACACTGATTTTACAGTTGAAGTCCAAAGTTGCAGTTCATCTCTTGATAAAGAATTTGGATCTTGGGGAACTTGCACTCATTAAGGAAGTGTTGGATACCTATCCTAACATGATCCTCTCTCTTGCTTATTTGGAAGCTGAGTGTGAGATTTGCCAGGAAGTTCCCCTGATTGTTCTGTCTTTCAAAGATGAGAGCAATGGCTTTGCAGTGATATCAGCTGGCTCCCTCAGCTCCCCTGGATTCACGAAGTTTGGTTCCATGAACATGTGGGTCCAAGCAGCTTCAATACTGTTTCCTCTACTGTGGGTAATTCCTCATTCTCACAGACCTCCCTAGTGAAGGCAAGGGGACAAGGGAAAACAAGTCTTACCCCTAAGAGTGAGGCAGAGATGACCTCTGCCTCTTCCATGCCCTTGTCAATAGGTCTCCTGCCCCACTGAGCAGCTGGAAAGCCTAAGGAAAATGTGTTCTTTGGCTGCCAGCACACTTATGAAAAGCTCTTCATGTTCGTCTTTATAACCCTCAACATTTTCAGTGTCATCTAAGCTTTCGTTTCCCTAATTTCTCTCCTGCATGTTTGGTCAATGTCCTTTTATTTCACACAAGTAACCCATCCCCTCCTTCCACCTCTTCTTGCTTCTTTTTGCAGCTGAGCTTAGGCAAGAGTTTTTGTTTACCCGTGCTGGCCCTCTGCCTCACTTGCCTGACTTCCACACACTGGAATAGACCATTCTTGAACTTTTAGGAGACTGATAAATCTGCTCTCCAAGGCCAAATCCTGAACAAGCTGAAATCGGTTCTGCTGAAGGCAGTAATTCTATTATGCTGAAGCTCTGCAGTCTTCTAGGATTTGGAACAGAAATTGTACCTTGTGCTACATGATAATTACTCCAAACTCGGAATAAATTCAGTAACTGCCATAGGAAAGAAGCCATTGCAGGCTTTACTTTTACTTAATGTCTTTGCTTGTGAGTCAGTGCATGTCTGCAAAATAAAGCTGAAAATTATAAGGACTGCATGCCCTAATAAATTCTGCTCTAATGTAACACTAATTGTTATTGAACACAGCATAGCTGCACTTCCATTCCCTTCATCTTTATTCCTCTACTCAGATCACCTGCACAGTTAGGAGGAGGAAGGCTACAGTCTACACTAGTGTATTTCGCTTTCTCACCTCTCTCTTTTGTCTTCACCTTAAAAAGCTTCTGATAAATCCATGAGAGGATGTCATCTCCCAGTCCTTTTTTGAAATTTTTTTTTGAAAATAAAATAAACTATTTGAAATCATCTGAGCAGATGTGGTGCAGGAATAAGCTGCACACATGAAGAGCTGCTCTTCAAGACCAGATCAACAGAAATACTCATTATACTCATTAGAAAGAGCATTTTGAAGAACCTGTCTCCTCAGCAGTGTTCCTTTCCTAGAGTTCCAAGGACATTTCCTGGACTTTTTTCTCATTTATGCTTATTTGAAGATTATTCTGGTTTAAA
Organism: Illadopsis cleaveri; assembly: GCA_013399915.1. Classification (NCBI taxonomy): domain Eukaryota; kingdom Metazoa; phylum Chordata; class Aves; order Passeriformes; family Timaliidae; genus Illadopsis; species Illadopsis cleaveri. The sequence goes on from VXBB01024947.1 coordinate 492,800, forward strand.
TGTTCTAGAAAAGGAATCCTTAGGACAAGAGACAACTTACTACTCCTAAATGACATTTGAAGAGAAAGAAGAAATTGCTCACCTGCAAAAAACTTGATGTTTGCGGATTCCATTTCTCTTCTGGCCTCCCATGCCATGTGTTGAGTATGCTTAAGCACACCTGAAAAGGTGACATTATTAATACCACAGACAAATATTATGACAAAATTGTTCTGCTTGGACAGAACAGAATTTTGACATTCATTACATTTATTTTTTAATGAACCTTTTTACAACAGCATTCTAAAAGACAATTTTGTTTCCTATCACAGAATCGATGAGGTTGGAAAAACCTCAGGATCATTGAGTCTAACCTGTGATGGAACACCACCATGTCAACCAGACCGTGGCACTGAGTGCCAGGTACAGTCTTCATTTAAACACCTCTAGGGTTGGTCAGTGACTCCACCACCTCCCTGGGCAGCCCATTCTCATCTCTATTAATCTTTTCTGTGGCCAAATTCCTCCTAATGTCCAACCTAAAACTTCCCTGATCCAGCTTAAGACCATGAGACTACTTTGAAAGGAAAACCGATAAAAATAATGTGGATAAGCAAGAATAGCATGCTAATAAACAAACAAGACAAGACAGATTACTTTTCCTCATGGTGAACGGTGCTGCATCCAGCTGGTGGCCAGTCACCAGTGGTGTCCCTCAGGGGTCTGTGCTGGGGCCAGTTCTGTTCAATATTTTTGTTGACAACATGGACAAGGGTATGGAGTCTTTCATTAGTAAATTTGCAGATGACACTAAGCTGGGAGCGTGTGTCGATCTGTTGGAAGGACAGAGAGCTTTGCAGAGGGACCTGGAACA
>VXBB01024947.1:493760-507852 GCA_013399915.1 Illadopsis cleaveri
TAATCTAGTTGAGGTGTTGGAGCATGGGTTGGACTCGATGATCTTGAAGGTCTCTTCCAACCTAGAAATTCTGTGATTCCGTGATTCTCATGGGAAACCTATGGATTCTATGGATTCTAGTGACTCCAAAAAAACCTGAATTATGAATATTGTCTGATTCTCTACTTTCTGCTTTAAATACTGTTATAAAACTTGTAATTGTGTGTTTTAAAGATAGTCATTCTGCTTAAGCATGTAAAAGGTGGTTTCTATCACACAGACTATCAACAAATTGGAATTATTCCTTAACTTTTGTGACTGATCTGAACTTTAAGGAAGTTTATGGTATTCTTGAATGTTACTGTGAAATGGAATAATCCAAGACAGGGAAAACAAAGAGAAAAAACAAACAGAAGAAACTTAGAGGCAAGTATTTTCCAAGACTTAAAACTAGACAAAGAAAAACAGAGATAAAGTCTCCACTAGGAATTATATTCTGTGTCCACATTAATAGAAAGCAAATGCAGAAAAAGAGACAAGGCACTCAGCAAACATTCAGCTGCAGCTGATATGAAGCATACTTTGTCCACGGAAAGGGTATTTCAGCTAGCCAAAACAGATTTCTGACTGGTTCATTTAGCAAAAAATGTTGGAAAAGAGCATTCTTCTCAGTCAAAAGTACTTGCTTTTTTGTTCCAATCCAGCTCATAAAGGCTGGCTCTCCAAAAATCTGCAAGACTATTTAGAAAGGAGGTAATTCCCACTTGAAACTGGCAAATCCGTCTTCATTTTGGTCTGAAGACCAGTACTAACCAAAGAGCTTCCTCCTGTACATTGGGAGTGGCTGATCACAAAAGGAAAAAACTTTCACCTGTTTCACTTCCTTGTGGCATCTGACACAGGATCCCCGCTGACCTACCTTGCCATCATTGTAGAGGTTTGGATTAAATCTCACGCTGTGGCCCCCAGTTGTTTCCAGATTCACAAGTGGAGGGGAATTCGGATAGTCTTGTGGGAAATACACATCAAATTCAAAGCAACCATTTGCATACGGGGTGTCTGCAGGACCAGTAATGAGAACCTACCAGCATTAAAAAGAGAAACAAAAAGAACATTTAAAATCCCCGCCCTCATATCTATCACACAGTTGAGATTTTGTAAGTTATAGAAGGCATTTTATTTCCACTGCTGTGTAGCAGGAATTATTATTAGACCTCATAATTATACACAGGTGTCAAGTCTGTTCATTCTGGTCCTGTGGGTACGCAAAGCCCTCCGCAAACAATCATTTCTCCAGATCACAAATGGAAAGCAAGACAGAAGAGCTCCAACCCTTTTCTACTGGATGCTATTAATAAAACCTTTTTTTCAAAATACAGGTCAGCACTCAGCATACTTCTCCCTACCTACTGCCAGCCACTTCAATGGTCACATGCAAAGATATGTTTGGACCATAATGGAGCAACGGCACTAAACTTTTCCCTTTGGAATAGCTGTAAAAGAATGAATCCTGTTCTGTGAAGACTCCTTGGCCAACAGAGCGCCCCTGGGGCAGTTGGGCTCTCCCTGCCCCTGCCAAGTTGCTGAGAAATCAGACTCAGGCTCAAATACTACCACTTACATTAATGCCTAGACAGCAATTAGAGCAGATGTGAAATATTTCTTTTTCTAATACTTCAGGCACCTTCCTGAACACTCCTATGCCCAGCTGAAGAGAGAACTAAAGCCAGCTTTGCTTGTTTACCTTCATGATGTCGAGGCGCTCCTCATCGCAGCGCACGAAGACGCTGGAGGAGGACGAGAGGGGCAGTGAGGTCGAGAGGGTCACGGCCTCCTGAGCCAGGCGCCGGGCCCGGGCAGCGCTGTTGGCGTCGCTGGCGTTCTTCACCTGAGACATGTAGTGGTAATTCACTTTGAAAACCAACTTGCCGTCGTCGTCTTCGGAAACCATCTCAAATGTATCTAGAAGAGAAAAAAATTTTAATGCATCAGGACAGGAGGGAAGTTTATAGTGGATTAGTCCTGGATAAAGGTTATGAGCATTAAAATCAGGACAGTTTAATTTGCATTACAGTAATGTAAAAAAACATGTGTTTTGTGAGTTAACAGTGATCACAGAAACCAAAGCACTAATCGTGCTGAGCTGAAACAATTTCTGCAGCTAATTTACAAACTTTCATATGCAACTTGTCAAATACACACCACCCCCAATTTGGAAAGCTACCAGCTATTCCCAACCAGGAATATGATGATACTTACAGACACGTAATAATGCTAATAATGGAACCTGTGCGAAGCCAAGTGCCAGCGGTATTTACTCGTATTCTGGTGGCAAAGTTATTGAAGAGCCATGAAAAACTACAGTGGAGCTGGTTTTCTTTAATCACTTGACACACAAAATCTGCAGCACAGATGCCAGAGGGAAAAGCTCCCACTTCCTACAAACCTCTCTAACTCCTACTCTTGGCATACACTCCACAAACATTTGTGAAGAAAACCTCTTACAGCTACAACAGCAGAGAAATGTGACTGCAAATGCTGTCACAGCAACTCAAAAAATTCTCAGTGAACATGTTTTTGCAATAATTTTATAGCTCTTTTTTGGATAAGATACTATTAGTTCTTTATGATTTTTTTTGGTAACACATTCCCCTTTTACAGCCAAAGTAAGGACCAATTCCCATCACATTTGTGACGCAATATATTGCACTTCATGAAAGAACACAATCAAATTTATTGCAGTTTCATTTAAAAAACACATTTTGATTTGAATTATTTTCTATTTAAAAAATAACATATATAAGCTTTATACATAAGTATATATATATATAAAGCTCATACATGAGCTTTAAAAAAATCAAACATTTCAGTGTAATTTGAGAACTGAAAGACTCACAAAAAATCATTACTGTAATGAAAACATAAACACCATCACATCACTGAATTCATCTGGTCCCTTGAATTACCCTAGTGCATGCTTAAAACATTTCTTGTTAGTTCAAAGACTGCCTGAGTTGGTACCCTGAAAACACAGATGTACAATTTTCCTCATGTGAAAACTATCAGTGGTCACGTATGTAAGACACTTGTTAACTTCAAAAATAATATAGGATTCTGTTCAACAGAACACACATTTCTTCAGTGTCTGCTTTCTAAAACACACACATTCACACTTCTCAACCTACCAAACTGGAGTTTTTTCATGACAGCCACATACTTCTCTTCAAGGGATCGTAAAACAGACAAAGGCTTGGGCTTCACAGCAGCCTTTTTGGAGTATTCAGCCATCTTCTTTTCTGTTGTGTAAAATGTGATGATTATTTGTAGTTAACTATGGAATTCCAAGAAAAGTACAGCAAGTGTTGACATTTTATGGTTACATTCTTTTGCAGAGACATCTTAAAACTGGGCATCACTTAGGATATACAAATCTCTTTTTCTCACTACTGTGTATCATTATCTGAACAGCTTGGAATAAATAAAGATCATAATCTCAGCTTGGAAATAATTCATGACTGCTGCTGCTTCTTTGAATATTCTTTTATTGTTTATTTTATCTTTTTTAAATTTCAAACAGGAAGTATGACATATGCTTGTGTGGATGGCTATTCCCACATGCATTCCTGGACTCTCCAAAATTAGGAGCCAATTATACATGCCTTTATAGAATGCACTCCCCTGATTCAGCTACTTAATCTTCAGTTTTTATTACTAGACAACCAGATGGTTGTTTGAACATCTGTAAGTTCAACCCATGTTTCAGATTTTTGTTTTTTACTTAATAGTTAATCTAATTCATAAGATTTAATTTTAATAGGAAAAGGTTTATTACTGAAGGTCCTGTATGTTGTTTTCTGCCAAGTAAAATAATAATAATAAAAAAGGTGCTACATAACCATGCTGGAAGCTGTGAGGGGTACTCTAACTTACTTGAATTATTCTGTTTCCTGATCAAAACATTTAAAAGTACTACAAGGTTCCAACCACCTTTGAAAATGCAGTCAGCAGTTGGGGACAGGAGGGAGGTGTTTTGTCTTGCTTTTAAGCTGATCTGGAAGCTGTCTGTAAATGGTGTATTACAGATAAACAGCAGCAGTGCTGAGAGAAGTGTTTGTGTTTCACCTTGGTTGGCTTGGCGCAGGCTGGTGGTCGCAGCATAGACGATCTCTGCGGTCTTCTGGATGTCTGGCACCAGGAGGGTCAGTCCCTCTGGCTCTTGATCAGAAGTATCTGGCTTTACTCCTGCTTTAGCTTTGTCTTTTTTAGACCTGTATGGGGCAAAGAAATAGGATATAACATGAGGGAATATCTTTCAACCAGGCATACAGTATCCAGTGCATCTGTCAATAGGAAAAAATACCAAAGATAAGGTGATGAGACTAAACCAAGCGTTCTGAAATGGAAAGTGTCTCTGTACCTTCAGGTTCATCACTGAATACAGCAACCAGCAGTTCCAACACTGAACATGCTGCCTTGATTTGACAAACAGCTGGTATGAGCAGTGAAAATATGAACACAAAGCCAGTGATTCCAGTACAGCAGTTTCTGCTTCAACATTTGAAGCCTCCTTGATTGTCACCCTGCAGGCTGACCTGATCTCTGCACACCTTCACACAGGATTAGAAAACCTTACAAAATCAGTCTAACAAAGATCATGTCATGAATATGCATTTTATCCTTGCAGATCCTTGTGCAAAACTAAGTCCTAAACAGGTGATAAAGTGCTCCTTCCTGCTATACAATACACGAGCAATTACTGAAAATACACTCATGGTAAAACTCTAGGAAACCTCCAGTAAAAATTCACAGCAGTTAGATGAACATCAACCTATGCACCACAGGACTGTGGGCCAAACACGCATTTTCTCTCTTTCTGCAATTCTCTTCTAGGCTACAGAAATGTAGAGCTTTCATTTCAATAAAGAGTTTAAAAGGCCTTAAAATATAAAAAGCATTTAGGTTACATTGGATGTTTATAATCAAAGTATTGCAAATCAAAATGTCAATTTAAACACCTCAATTTTTTCCAAGTATTTGAAAATGCAGTGCATACTGCACTGTTATTCGATAGAAGCTAGTTGCATAGTAATCTAAGACACATTTAAATCTGTAGATTGTGACAACCCAGTCCTTGCTAACATAGATAGTCAACTGCTGAAATGAGGACAAGGGTATTTGATACTAATGTAACCTAAATGTGTGTATTTAAAAGCTTCTATGTTTTAAGAGCTAGCATAAATTTACACTGTCATCCTGTAAAACTTGGGAGATTTTAATGCTAACAGCACCCAAATTATTTTACAGCAATGTCAGTACATTTTTGTTTCAACAGCACTTGTTCGTTTTGAGACCCAGCCAAGTTCAACAGCCAAGATGAAGTGGTTTTCTCTTTCTCACTAGCAAACCAAGAAACCATCCATACGAGTAAAAACAGCAATTTAATGTTCTGATATAGCAAATATATTTTACCAACTGTAACATTTCTGTGTTTTAATCTAGACTGAAATTGTGCATAATGAATGACTCTCTAAACTATTCAGTAGAGGTGATTACGTAGTACTGAATGTGGTCTCTGAACTGTACCTAATCAAATGAGAATATCCCTAGAGAGCATTAAAAACAAAATACATTACTGTAGCACGGTCCATTTTCCCTGTTCCAGATTTAATCCAAAAGGATGTTAGCCAATGGCTGATTTTCAAGCTATTCTGAGCTTTCAGACCCTCAAAGTTAGGAGGAATCAGAGGCATCACAGTCAGCTCCAGGTTGCATTTGAAGAATATTGTATGACAAAAAAGTAGCAGCTGCATCTCTCATTCATACTTTCCAACCCTTATTATTGCATTTTTTCTTGTGGAAAGCTAGTATTTTTTAAATAACCTACTAAGCACCTTCAGAAATATATATTCAAACCTACTAAACCTCAGTGATAAGCTGTTTTAACATCATGTACATGCTAGCAGCTACCAGTCACTAGAAAGGTATACAGATTTAGATCTGCCTGCTATTGATGCAGAAGCCTTAAGCTATTTGCTACAAAACCCTTGGAGAAAATCTGGCTGAAGTAAAATGTCAGTGGGCATTATGCAAGAGAAAGATGTGTGAAAAGCAATAAAAATGTGCTTGGTGAAGGTACCAAAAGTAAAATTAATTCTTAGAAATTCATTTTCAAAACAGTGTTCTTGTGGCTCTTTTGTCGTCCATTTGCTTTTACAATTTAGACTACTTGTTTGGTTTTCTTCCTTCTGCTTGGTCTTAGAATCAAAAAAATCAAGGTGATGGTGATGGCCTCATTAAGCAAAGGGCTTCACCACATGCTTAAAAACTCCTACAGACATAGTGAGTTACTGACAGCAACTGCCTTGGCAGACAAGGAATATGAATTAGTTGAAGCAGCAGGGAAAGGAGACATCTACTCAAATGCAAACTTTCAGTACCAATAATATAATTTCCTCTTATTCTCCCTGCTGTCCACAACAGTTACACTTCAGCACTTTTGAACTGTCAAAAGAGAATGTATTCTAACATCTCCTGGGCCACCAGGGAGAGGAGATTCTGTCCACTGCAATCATCAGCACAACAGAAAACCCCCACCTGCCTCTCCTCAGAATAAACTTTTGAAATCAAGTGTTTGCAGAAAAGCTCCACCCTGACAACTGCAGTTATCTGGGGCTTGTGTGAAGGTCTACATTATCAAGCTGCCTGACTTCTGAGTTGGGCCACATCTGTGGAAGAGCAGTTCAGGAAGTGAAAAGCAGGAATAAATCTAACTCAGCCACATCTCTGCCCCATCCAAGTCTAATTTTTGACCTTGATTCTGCCTAATCATGGATTTTAGTCAGTTTCTTAGGGAGGATAAGATAGCTGGTACACAAATTCCCAAAATTAGACATACTGCCTTATCAACCTTTAGTTTCCTCACAACACAAGTGTTGCTTGTATATTCTCATGGTTAGTTAGGCTAAAGGTAACCTCCCACTTTTAGGGAACAAACCAACTGATATTGCCACAGGGTGCAAGACTCTTATGAATGACGACATCCAGCTTTTTCTTCCCATTTTTATTTGATTCAAAAGAACAACAACTTAGTGCCATCCATCCTGTACAGTTTGTGAGATCACAGAATCACAAAATGGTTTGGGTTGGAAGGGACCTTAAAGATTATCTCATTCCAAGCCTCTGCCATGGGAGGGACACCTTAAACTGGATCAGGTTGCTCAGAGCCCCATCCAGCCTGGCATTGAACACCTCCAGGGATGGGGCATCCACAGATTCTCTGGGCAACCTATTCCACTGCCTCACCACCCTAGGAGCAAAGAATTTTTTCCTAATATCGAATCTAAATTTACTCTTTCATTTGAAGCCATTCCCCCTCGTCCTGTCACTGCATGCCTTTTGTAAAAAAGTCCTTCTCCAGCTTTCTTGTAGGCATCTGCCTCGTTATTCTATTCTCTACTTTAGCATTAGTCACAAATGTTTGGAGAAATTTAACAGAACTTTACAGTTTTTCAGTTTATTTACCATCAGCATATGGAAAATCAAGTAATTCCCTAGACTCTAGATGGGAAAATCTGTCAAAGCTTCCCCAGCCATATGTACTCTCACACTGATGATAATTTTTAAAGCTCACAGTTTTGCAATCTGAGATAGAACTGAACACCACTGCAGACACGAATGATTACACTTCATTTTATATTTCTCTTACATTAGAAGACCACAGCAATCCTTTCTGAAAACATATCCTTAAAACGTTTATCATGACTATTAAGTAATGCAATTTAAAAAGAACAGGTGCACTGTAAGATAAAAATCCCGCACAAAACAGCTCTGGAATGGAAGATGCAGGTGTGAATCTGGTCTCTGTACCCATCTCCCTCATGTAACAAAACATCCTGGTCTGGAAAATCTAAAAGCCTGTTTTGTTCCGTAAACTGTATCCTTCTAAAAGGGCTGAGACAAAAATGCAATTCAAAGCCCACGGAAAAATTCCAATGGTATCAAGTATCAGCAATGCACAGGGGAATCTTAGAACACACAAAGTAGACAAAGGTTAGTGGCACTGTGAGGGTCCCAGTCCCTCAGAAAGGTCAGCAGGTCTCCATGAGCCTGCTGCAGCCTTGTGGCTGCTCTATGGATCCTACAAAATAACTCCATGGCCAGATTCAATCCTGGAGTCCTCCAAGCTCAAAATTACAGCTTTACTGAAGATGACAGCCAATAAACTGTTTCTCAGTGTGACCTGAAACACATTGTATTGCTTTGTGCACACGTGAGAAAAGCAACCTGATGACTCCTCTGCCATTTGTGAGCACCTATAATGTGGAAAAAGCACACTATTTCATAAAGCTGAGAAAATACCATTCTCCCTTCCTGCTGTCATCTCCACTGCTGCAGTGCTGCCTGGATACCTTCTCTCTCCAAGCTGGGTGTCATACACGTGTGATCCAGAGGCACCAGTAGGGCCCCAGCTTGAGAGAAGCAGTTGCTGGGAACTTTATTTTCTCAATACTCTGAAGATGGAGATGAAATGCCAGAACTGAAGTCATAAAGCCAGTAAGATGCTTCGGCTCCTTCCTTGCACTCTGTCAGCCTGCACAGAAATTTGTGTATGCAGATAGCTAACAGTTTAACAAACTCCTGAGCTTTAATGCAGGAAAACCCTTTTATCTAAATGCTACAATTTCCAGAGTAGAGGAGGAACCAAATATTTCATTTAGACACAGAACCTTCCCCATACAGTTTTTCAGCCACTGAAGAAAAAACAGAGAAAATGTCAACCCATATTTAAAGGGATGACAGTCACTAATATATTTGCTAGAAGAGGCAGCAGTGTACATGCTAATAATTTAAGCCACTAATTTAGCTTGTACTAGAAGATGACAGCCTTCTCTTTATGCTGTGCTAAATGAATAATGAATTATACAGTCCCAAGGCAACCTTAATTTTCAAAGTCAATACTAATACTTACTCACCCGTGCCTGGTACTTGGAGGTAAATGTGATGATACAGAATGATACCCTTATCAAAGCATTCACAGAGTACAGCCAATGAACCATTCAGCCCCTGTGCACCACAGGGACAGTGCTTACAATGTTGCTCAGTCTTAGTCCAGGGCTCACTGTCTTGGGATAAAACTACTCTGGGTTTGCAACCACAGCCCTCATGGTCTCCACATTTGTTCCTTCCAGTAATTCACAGTTTCTTAACCAAATCTCCTGAAATCAGGCAAAACAAACAAGGGACTGTGACGTTGCAAATGACCACTGGTGAGAAAGCTGGTCTCCTCCCAGATAGCTCCACCTATCCCACCTTGGGGCTTGAAGTACTATTTACAGACATTAAGTGGAAGCATTCCAAACCAGAGGCTGCAGGACTGCTCCCTACAGACAACCATCAACTCAAAATGTGAGCTTCAGTATGCAGCAAAAGGAACTGATAATTGTTTTTTAAAGAAAAAAAAAATTAAAACAAATTAGGCCTCAATTCTTGGGGCCCAGTTCTGAAGAAAATATTTTTTGTTTGCCAAATGCACCCTTTCGCATAGAAGTTCTCCAAAATAGCAGTGAAGACAATGAAAAGCAATAGCAGAGAAAATGCCCCATCCCACCTGGTTGTATTCCAGCATCCCCATGAAGCATAGTTAGGAATTTTAGAGGTAAGCTTGCTAGACAACACATCACACAAATGAACCACCAAGTCATTTTGCCAGAAAAACCATTTGCCATGAAGCTCACCCAGCAGATGTTGGTTCCAACGAGCCTGCTTTGCCACACATCAGCAGCTCTCTGCAGCAAAGGGCTCAGCCATGACAGCAAGCTCATGTCTCAAACTCAGCCCTTGTGGCAACTCATTCCACCAGCCTGACTGTTCTCCAATCACTGATGGCTTTCACTCCCTAGCATCCAAATAATCATGGGAAATCATCTCATCCCTAAATGTCCTCTCCATTATCCACAAATTTCCCAATTTTCTAACAGAACACTGTGGCCTTTGAAAGTAAAGGAAATTCAATGTTAACTGAAGTCCAAAACCAAAACTGGTCCTCTCCAATTCTGGATCAAAGCGGACACTCCCAGTCCAACATGGAGATGACATTTGGCAGACACACAAGTCTGCTGCTCAGAGGATGTGATGTTTTGTCTTTGAAACTAGAACCCACTATTCTGGGTTGTTGTTCTGCCAATTTGATCTAAAAGAAACAGCTGATTGTCCCATTTAAGAAATTCATGCCAATAGTTGCTTAAATTTCTGGCACACCTTCAACTAAAATGCTGAGAATTCAAACCTTCCACCCCAGTGATTCCAGGCTGTTCAGGATGTTGGTGTTTTCATCCTTGTCCACACATTGCTTCAAAGACAAACAGCACTATGCTTAAACTATCCAGGAAAGGACAAGCTTTCCTTTTGTGCTGGTGTAACAAAGTAATACAAGAAAATTGTACAGATAATGCACAAAGAACCAACCATAGAATTCTTATCAGATCCATCTAATACTAAAATAATTGTGACTCTACAATTCTTCTTTGCTTCCAGATCCTAAGGTGGCACTGAAGAACTATCCATACTGTATTTACTTTATAAAATTGAAAAGAGCTTATGAACAGTAGTCACGTGCCATTCTCACAAAGAGACTTTTTAGGCTTCAGCCTTAGGAAGTGACATGAGAAGATACAGGTTTCCATGGCCATTAAATCCGAGGCTAAAGGATGATCAGATTAGCAAAGAAAAAACAGTCAGTGATTCTGGTGAAGAATTACATACATAGGCATTGGAAATGGATTACACAGAAGCCAAGTATCTTTCTTATTTTAAGAAGATTACATATACTATGAAATATGTATAGATAATATTGCCAGCAAGCACAAGCTTTTTTAGGTGGGCATCAAACATAAAGAACTAGTTTTTGTCCTTCCCAGTCCAGTTTCTTTTGCACTGCACTAGCAAAAAAAAAAAATAAAAAAAAAATAAAATCCCACTACAGGTACCTTACATGCTTGATAAGCAAGACTTGCAATCTCAGTCAAGAAGTACTGGAGAAATTGATGGGTAAAGTCCAGTTCGTCAGGAGCGACTAGAAAGTGTTCCCAATAATGAAATTCCTTCTCAAAAAGTCTCTCGGGCAATGGTTAGTAAATATTCCAAGTTAACAGTAGGAGAAAGAACATTCTCCACACGCCTTTTCCTGACATTTTATTTACTTGCTTCCCATGATGTTTCAGCGTATGCTTAGTGACAGCACTAAATTTTGCAGAGGACAGGTTATTATTTCTTAAGAAGCTGTCTTTAAATTGAAAGCAAGTAAACAGAATCAAGAAACCAACTAATTACTGGAAACAGAAAATAATTAAAATAAAGAAATGAAAATCTGTATTGCAACATTGACAGTTACCAATGAAATGACAAGGGTATGCAAATTTACCAGCTTATGTGTGTCCTACCAAAACCATTCCCTGTAAATAGTACAGTAAACCACAGAGAAACATACAAATACAAATCTAGATCAAACAGATGGTATATTCTCACTCTGGATGGCAGCATCCATTCAGAGAAATATACATAACTCAATCTTCTTTCACTTCTGTATTCATCCTAAGTTAAAGCACATGTCCTGCTCCAGCCAAAACAGGGTTAATTTTTGCAGTATCCAGGAGAGGGCATGGCCAGGACTCAGGTTACTGTATACCACCACAGACCATTGCTGGGGCAGGGGAAAGGGACTCTCCTCTGGGAAGAAGGGGCTCCTTCTGGTCAAGTAAGCGTGGTGGAGGGAGCAGTTGGGTCATGCCAGTTGCACACTGAAAAAAGCAGCTTGATAATGCTTCTTCTGAGCTGGAGGGAGGGGTCAGGGTGGTGTAGCTGCAGTTGGGCTGAGCTCCATGGTGAGCATTTCTGCATGTGAATCACACCCTCTTTTGTACTTTTTTTTTAGTTATATTGTTGCTGTTTGTTCTCTTATCTCATTGCTGCTTCCAGTAAATTATTCTTATCTCAACCCGTGATTTTTGCCTTTTGTGCCTCCAATTCTCCTCTCCAGCCCAGCATAGGAGAGGGGAAGGCAGGAGCCAGGAAGGGCAGTGTGGTTTGGAGTGTCTCAGTGGGAGCACTAAATTAGGGAGTAGCATTCCTAAAGCACAAGCACACAATACAGTTTAAATGAAGGACAGGGCTGATAAAAGTGCTTACCTCAGTCGGTTGGTATAGGTATCTACACAGGTCTTCATTTTAGCCAACAAGGTCCCAACAGAAGCTTGTGACTCCAACTGCTCTTCCTCCTCTTCACTACTTTCTCCTGACAGAGGAAGAAGTAAGGGCACCATGGATGTGCAAGAGGCAATGGCACGGAGCAATTCCAGCAGAGCTCGGTAGAGGGGAACGTGTCGAGCCATATCCAACACTACGAGAGAAAAGCAGTTTACAGAATTTACTAACGCTGGAGTCGCTCTCACTCCTAGTATAGATATTTTAAATAGAAAAGCTAGATTTTAGTAATTATTAAAACACTAATGAAAAGGTAATGATAAATACAGTATTTTGTAATTGCCATTTTTAATTTGTGTTGTAACGGACCTGTACAGAAAGAAATTTACAAGATATCTGGAAAAAAAAGGTTAACAAAAGACACAAGAGGACAAAAGTGCTAACAAGGTATGGAACAGGATTACCACATGGTATCTATATTTGTTTCTAACAACTTAATATATGGCCCTGGCTCAAATTGTATGCTGACAGTAACTGTAAACAAAAATCTATGGAGGAAAAACTGTAACCTATAGCGTGGTACAGCAACATTTGCTGATTTTAACAGCATAAACATTAATAAAGACTTTCACATCATCCAGGAGGAGTCATCTCCTTTTGGGAAAATTTCTCTGCATTATTGCAAAAATATTCATGGTTCTTAAATGAATGAAGTTATCTACTCAATAGAAGTCCAGTTTTGCTTCTTTTCACGAAGAAAGGATCGTTTTAAAAACCATTATGTATCCTTCAGAGCATGGAAATTTTATCTGCATATATTTGAACCACAAAACAGTAAAGATGAGTAAGAACATGTATTAGGCAGGCAAACCTCACTGTGTTAGTGCTTTTCAGTGTGATATATAAGTATTACAGAAGTAACTGTGGGTAGAATATAGATATCAACTCCTCTGATTAGGAAAGACAGGCTGAGACACACAATTCTAATGGATTCTCTAGCACCACATTGTTTATTTTTCTTCTCCACTTGTTTGGACAAATATGTAATGGATGTCATTTCAACTGACTTTGTATCATTAATAGAAATCCTGAAAATGTAGCAATAGGCAGATACTTTAACACAGCTGCTTCCTCTGTCCCTAGGACATGCTATTTTTAACCTAACTGCAGAAGATATTTGCTCTAGTTTAAAGGTTTCACAAATGACTGAGTTTATGATAAAATAAATTTATTCTTTTTCCTGCAAAAAACCCCAGACAACAAAAAGCCCCTGACAACTTGCATTAGGACAGAACAAAGCACAGAAGAACTCTTTAATGTTTCATTTAGCACATCTCATCCTCCAAGCTAAAGCAGATCACAGACTTTCAACTCCTGTCACCAAACCCTTAGCTCTAAATACAGGACGATGGGACAGTATAAATAGCCAAGCTAAATGCAACAAGCCAGTTTATGCAGGTCTAAGGCTGGATTTATCTCTGCCAGGAGTTCTTTGATCAATAGCTTGCTATTTGTCTTTTGAATCTATTACAATGGCACAAACTCTTAACTGGGTGAAGTGCTACCGAACAGCAAGAAAATTTACCAAAACAAAATATTAATCTGCCAGGCCTGGTATCATGGCACATCAAAATACTCCATATATCTAAAGCAAATTGAATTTAAACACTGGCATTAAGGAAACCAGATTCAATTATCTGCTGATTCTTACTTTTATATATATATTTATATAAATATATATGCCTCCATTTTTTATGCTCAGTCTCTAATGAAGAATGGTTGCTCACAAAAAAATCCCCACAATATGTATAAATAAACACATACAGATCTGATGATGTGTGGATTTAAAAAAACAAAACCAAAACAACACAAAAAAAAAAAAAAAAAAAAAAAAAAAAAGAAAAAAAAAAAAACA
>VXBB01024947.1:507877-557896 GCA_013399915.1 Illadopsis cleaveri
AAAAAAAGAAGAAAAATAGAAGACAAAAAAAAAAAAAAAGAAGACAAGAAAAGGAGGGGGGTGAAAAAAGAGCAAGTATAAAATATATCCTACCACAGTGTAGCCCTGGCCAAAAACCACCTCACACCTGTAGTGCTAAAGACCAAATGGCTCCTCAATTTAATCAATAGCTGTTTATTATGAGGATAGTGAGTGAGGAAGAGATATGACCTCTTAGATAACCACAGCATTTCACTCTGGAAAGCTTTTATTTATTTATTTTAACCATGAAATTTTCATGAGACCAGAATACATAATTTCAAGTCCTTCAATGCTGGCTTGCCCTCTCCTTTGCTAAATGGATAGTTAAGTTCAAAATTACCGTCATGAAGGGAACTGAACCGACATAACTCGAAAGTGGAAATGTTTTCCAGAGAGATGGGAGAGATTTCTGGTTTTAGCAGATCCAACTCACTTGCACTGCTTCGCAACAGCTCCCAAGTGAAGCAAATGAAATGCATTCACTTGGCTTCAATTTAAACAACCTTTTAGGGAACAACTACTAATTTCTTTTACCTTAGTGCCAGACTCTGTGAAACTCAACTTTTGGTACCATTATGTGGTTTATGCTCTTTTTCTCCTTTATTATACTTACTAAGAATTATGACTCATGCAAGTGTATATTTCTGTCCAAAATGCCTGAACTCCCTTCCATCCCCAATCTAAATCCTCAAAATGTTCATCAAGACTGCTGGAAAGAATCCAAAATTGGCAAACTACTGTTTATGATCTTTATCTGGCAGTTTACCTACTCCTTGTGTCTACTTTGCTTTCAGTTGAAAGAATGCCAAGCTGATTACAGTGTATGCTTCCTGCAGACACAGCTCTCCTTTCTGAAAGAGGTGAAGAAGACTTGAGCAGTTTGTTGCGCTCAATGTAATTTTTAAGACACTATGTTTACGCCACTAGGACAACAATATACTCTTCAGTACATTACACCCCTGGCCCAGATCTACTCTTTGCTAACCTGTCCACCTCTTCCTGGTGTGACCAGCTGCAACTACAGATGTCCTAACAACAATTTTCTGGACTGAGAGATGCTTAACAAGTCCAGCAGCATTCCAAGGAGAACTTCAGTGTTCAGGCTGTGCCATTCACACTCCATCAGCATTCTCACTGCTTTTAGTGTTTGCAGCATATTTAGTTGGGATTTCTGAAATAGGTCTTTCCTTCAGATATCATTATTTATTTCAGAAATGTAAATAAAAATGACACAGGTTTATAATAAGAAAATTATTTTCATTCTGTAACAAAGTCCTTTAAGGGAAATGAACTGAACTACTACAAACATTAATTAAAACCTAAAATACAAAACTGCAAATTAAAAAAGCCTATCTCCATCAAATAGAAGCAGTGGAACTTTAGGACTACTTACAGGTATCTGGCTAACTAAGATGCCAACAATTTGGATTTCAAGCAAATATAAACTTCAGTGAAGAACAAGCGTTAGAAGTAAACCACTGTATTCTTCAAAGTATGGTCTCCCTTGGGAACATACCCAACTTTTTGTGTTTGACTCAATTGAGCAATGAAGGTGTATCATAACACTTTACCTGAATTAAATATGATCGTTTCTCTTACACACAAAAAAATCCAACACACCATGAAGCAGAAACAAATACTTTTGCTTATACCAGACCTATAATTTGAATACTATTAGGACATATTTAATATGTCAGAATCTTTTTACATGGGTACTTTGGTTGTGTAAGAAAGCACAAACAGCTTTTGATTTATATGGGCATGCATGTAAGCACACCAAACTGCAAATACACAGCATTCCTAAGAAAATGAAAATGGGACATGAAAATTCTTCACTTTGTAAAAATGACAGATGGATATATTATCCAGGACTGTCTGTTATGCCAAGGAAAAAGCAGTTGCTAGATAATGACAGATACCTTTTACACAGAGCTCAGTTTGGGGCTCTCAGTCTCCCACACCGAGTACACTCAGACCGCCCTGGCCGTCAGGCTAACAGCAGCTGTGACCTCTGTCACATCTGTCCATTTTTGTGCTGTTGGTGCTCCCTGATTCTGTGGGTCAGTGAAGTGCTGAGGAATGTTCAGCTCCCAGCACCACAGACCTGTTCAGAAGCTCCCTCTTGTTGATTCTCAAACAGAACTGCTGTGCCAGAGAGCCTACCTGAACTTCTGCTGGGTTTCCTCAGCAATTCTTCAAATGATTACTATATGACACATACTTACATCAAAAGAAAAGATTAAATTACTTAATTTCTAGACTCAAGGCAGGTATTTCCACTCAGGTTTTATCCTGCTCCCTTGTCTGCCTTAACCAGGGCTGTCAGGATCAGTTTGCCTGGCGACAACACTGGTGTTTCAGAGAAGGCTCCAAAACCAGGGCTGGGAACTGACTTCTGCACCACCTGACCCAAGCGGCTTCCCCCACAGCCTGCCATGTGATTCTCAACTTGCACTGAGTAAATACACATCAAGCTCTCACCTTTTGGCTACACCAGCAGTTAACCAGTTCAACCAGCAGAGCATGAAGCAGAGCACAGGCTAAAAACTGCAGTTGAACCTGGAGCATAAGCAGGCAGCTGCAGGACACCACCAGGGCCCCTTGCTGTGACAGCCCGGGGTGACAGAGCAGGGCAGGAGGTGACAGAGAACAGCAGGGCAACAGCACCATGGGGATGGCCAGATGATGACAGCAGTGCTCTTAAAGGCTAGAATACCAGTGGTACCACACACAACTGTTAACAGTAGCATTTCTATCACCACCTTTGTTTTATTAATTAAGCAACTGCGAGTGGACATATCCAAAAAACAGGTCAATGTCTTGCTGTCCCTGATAATTAGCAAGGAAGTTCAGGGGCAACAGGCAGCGTACATATTTACTCACAAAGAAAAGTACCTCACGTCTAAATTTATCCTGCTGCACTTATGAAAAGCAGAAATCTCAGCAAGGTCGTTGCCATTTGCTAAGATAGGTACAAGGATAACAAGTATCTGGAAAACATCTCATGGTTTAGGGGCATAAGGTCTCACTGTACTTTTGCCATTCCTTTCGGTAATAAAGGTCAAGTTTACCAGAATCACTACAACTCAGTTAGTCTCTTGCCACAATATTTGCAATTTAGAAAGATATTGAATGAAGGCTAAATAGGTAAAAAAATAGAGATTCCATTAAACAAAATCCCCCCTATATGCTATTAACAATCAGTTTGATTTGGGAAGGAAAAGGAGTATGACTGAAGTTGTTTTAAGAAGTCTTGAGTTCCATGAACTGCTGAGCATCCTGTCCTTTGAAAACTGCAGTGTTTCACATGCCTCAGCATCTTTTAGGTATTTTTGAGAACTTTTAACCTATGCCTACTTATTCCTGGTAAGCAATTGATTAACATTTAAAGATGATGTGTGAGTTCAGAATGTTTCAATTGCTTTCCACAAACCTATTTGTTCATCACTAATATAGATCTATTTCTTACAAATATCTAAGACCAGCCATATGCAATTACAACCTTAATATAATGAAAAATCATATAAGGGCAGGTAGTTTCACAGCATCAAGGTACCACCTTAAATTTCATATATATCTGTAGCAAGATAATGACCCAACTGAATCTAATACTCCTTTGCTTTCTTTTAATATTATACAATACTCAAACAAAGAATAGCCAGGACTAATGGCCCATTAAATAGACAGTACTGAACAGCAATAAATTTTTTTGCAATTGATTTAACATCCTCAGTTCAACTTAACTGGCTATGAATAAGATTATTTCCATTGCAAAGCATATTTAAAACATCACAAAGAATATGCACATTTATTCTACAATGAAGCAAACTATTAATATAGCATATCCATTATATAAAAAAATCTTCACATTTTACAGGAAATTAAAGAGACAAATACAGAAGAATAACTTGTAAGAAAATGATGAAAGGTTCTGATTTACTTGCATCTAATGTCAAGGTTTTCCCCACTGTGATTCTCACTGTGACTATATTAGGAATTCCTATCCCAAAGGAGCCTATGAACCTGATGTAAAAAAAACCCCAAACAGCCACTTGAGGAAAAATACCAAATCAACACCTTTATCAGTTTTACAGCTATGATGACCCTCCTTGCTTCTGTGCCCTGAGAAAAGCTGTCTATATACGCTCTCAGTCTCTCTCCTGTACGTAACTTCTCATTTTCTGCACTCATTATTTAAGGACTTAGTGACTTTCAGTTATTTTAGAGGCCCATAGAGGTATGACTATTTTTCTTCTGTACAATCTCGTTTTACTTCAGACCAATACACATGACTGATGTCCTGCCTTTGATGAAGGAAAGAAGGTTGTGCTGGCAGTCACAGCAAAAGGCACCACTGGAAACTCTTCCAAAACTACAGTCCTTTTATTTCTTTTCTCAAAGAGATCTACCACTGTAAACATGAGAGAGATCATCAGGAATGATCAATTAAAAGGAAGTAGCTGAAAAGAAAAATGTGTTTGGGAAAGAACCCATATGGAAACCCCAGAAATATAAGCGAGGCCTCCTTCTTGCATGGGATGAAGTTTCCAGTGACCCAAGAGATGCCTCCAAATCTCATTTCTTATTTTGTTTTGAATCTATTTGGATCTAAAACCTTTTATCTTCCTGAAAAGATGAATGATTGTGTTTCCTAAATATTCATCCTAAAGTAGCCATCTAATCCTGCCTCAGTTTTAATGTGAAAGTTAACCACCAGTTACGTGGAGTAACTATATTACAAAACTGTTCTATTCCTATCATGCACAAATGCTCAAAATTTACTACAATGTATCCAAACCTCCCCTGCAAAAACCTCAAGAAAATACCTATGTATTCTGAGTGACCAATTTTTTCTTTCATAGTAACAAAGTTTAAAAGACATGGGATCATCAGCTTAAGAAGCTAAAAGTAAAATAAGACACTCATTACCCTGCTACTTACTAAAGTTTAAGACAATGTTAAGACCACCACTGCAGTACCACATTCACATGGCACAACATTTTTCTATTTCATGCCTTTTTAACCTCCAAATAAATGAAAAGTAAGATCCAAAAGTTCTGCCAATTTTACATCATTTCTAAAACATGCTTAGTAATTAGTGAGAACATTTTTTTGATGCCTCAGTATGTTATTCACAAACCTAAAACCCATAGACATGATCAAACTAAAGACTTCAGGATCTCATTATCATATTATAGACTCTCAGCTGCTATGAACACCACTGTTTAAAAAAAAACAAAAACCACACAAAGGAAACACTCATTTTGTATTTTTAATTAAAACCTTCAGAAGACACAGTCTTGTGGCCACATATATGGCCAAGCATGACTGAAGCATCTGTCTTTCCACACCCTTTTGCTAAATATTTTAAAACTGGAGCCGTTCTTCAGCCCCCCTTCACTGCATCTTTGCAAGCATATGATCTATGAATGCAGTCCCTGCTGCAGGCAATAGTGTTGGTTCCAAATACGTCATGCTCTGCTGCCTCTTGATTTTCTGTTGCAGAATCAACCTAGGGCAAGCCTCTTTTATAATAGGCCTAATTAACACGCTGTGTTCTGCTCTGCTTTGATAGAAAAAGATATTGCCCACAGAGTAGTTCAAAATCAGATCTCTAAGAAAACATTAGCCTTCGGGTAAAAATAAAACAAAAGCTTTCCAAATATTGTCATCTTGTAGTAATTTAATTAGCTTGACTTTTTCTTCACTTATTTTAAAATAGGAACAACACCAGCATTTTCACAGTACTGTTTTCAGTATTCAGAAAAATGACATCAGGAGGGACTCATCCCTTAAATCATGAAGCAGGAGAAAGGGGTGAAGCACCCTTACAGGCCATGAGTCACAAAGCTCATGTCAGAGCAGTAAAACAACACAAGAAGAGTGGGCTTCTGCGTTTAATGGGTACAGTGTCATGCCCCAAATTATTACTATTATTGTTCAGATACAACTTGAAAATTTTGTTCTTCTGATGTCATCACTGAGCCCATTGGCAGTCAAAAAATATCAGGTCAAATGTTAAAAAAGCTGAAGATAAATTAGATATTAATTATTGAGGCTGCATTCAATCATTAATATCACTTCAACACCATGTGCATTTCCCCCTTTTATCAAAGAGATAGGACGGACCTGGAAAAGAGTGAGAAGGGTGACTAAACAATGCAAGGCACAGAATGAGCTGCTGCACTTTCTAAAATGAAATAAAGACATTGCAGCCTCAGTGACTAATGAAGGGTATCATAGAGACATTGCTTTGGAATTATGAGTGGTAAAAAAAGTGAGTAGAATTGGACTGATCAATACATTCAAAGGAATGGGCACACCATTAGAAGAAATAGTGCCATTTGTACAAGAACACACACTACACAATACATCACTTTTAAGGTTTGGAAAAGCTAAGCACTAAATGTCAGGGCAGTAAATATTATCACAGGTTCAAAAGTAATTGGGTAAATTGATGTAAGAACAGGCCATCACGGGCTAACAAATGAGGGGACACCACCCTTGGCAACATACTAGCAATACCAAAGTAGCATCTGCATGTCAGTGGTGTCCCTATATTGTCCCTGTTATTGTCCACTATTGGTGATAAAGTGGCAGCCTAACAACCTTGGTCTGTCTTGGCATTGCTATTACTGTGTGTTCTAGGAAACTTGGGAAAAAAAAAAGTGTAACTGCAACAGGAAAGGAAAACTGCTCAATTAGACAGGCAAAATGCACTGTTCAGGGAAGTCAGCCAGTCATCCGTAGGGCAGTAATGAGGCTCGAAACTACTGCTCTTAACCATTTCTGGTTGGCTTAGTTTTTAAAGAACATTTGACTTTGATGGAATTGAGTATTTTCAGGAAAGTTCTGTTTACAAGTCAAGTCAAACAACACTTTTCACACATGTATCCATGAAACCAGAAAGAACCCTTTGCCAGAAAAAGTGTAAGGCATTACTTCATTAGGCCAATGTGTACAGTTGAATAAACAAGACACAATTTCCTGCACTTGAAAGGATTGGAAAAAGAAACCCAAACAGTACAAAAGACAAGAAAACCAAACTGAGCTGTTAAAGCATAAGTGACTACTAAAGCCATGCATGATCCCCAGTTTTGGAGATATTACTATTTAATGCCACACTCTAGTCCCTCATAATGGAATCCACTAGGGATCGCTCTCTGCCATTAAACAGAGCTCCAAACAAATCTGAAAAGGTGGTCACGTAATGGAGAGATTCTTCTTCAGGCTACAGAGCAATCTTATATGGGGCTTGGGAATACATCATCAAGCAAGAAAAATTAATGAAACCTAAAAATGCAAAATTGTGTATTCATTGGTTTTGTTTGATTTCAAAAATGGCCCAGCAGGGACAAGTGTAGAAAGGCTGTGAGCAAAGCACTGAAGAGTAAGCACATACTGCCATGGGATCCAACCCCATTGCAACTTTTAATAATCTCTCCTCTGAAAGAAAGCTGGATTTACCCATTACCAGTTCTTAAAACCAACAAAATTGGAGGAACCCAATTAAAGCATAAAGCTCTAACCAAATCATGTTTGCATTGAAATTTAGAAAAGTGTAAGGAAGCATCAATGCTTCAGGAATGTTCTATATTATCAAATAAATAAAGAATAATATAGAGAAAGGCATAAATAAAAGAAAAAAAAATTAAAAAAAAAAGAAAAATGTTAAGAAATACATATATAAAGACAGGCATTCAGAGACTGTATAAGAGTAAGTTGTTTGCCTGGTCAAGGGATGAAAAAAAACTTATTGCTAATACAACCCACTGTGGCATTTAGTAAGATAGAAAGGACCAATGATTTCTATTTGAGGTCGATGTACTGAAATAAATCTAATAATAAAGGTAAGTTACAAGTGTCAAATTCATCTTCCACTGAGCAAAATAAGAAAAAATTTTTCTGCAGAGAAAAATACAAGATTTAAATACTCTTCAGACAAACCCTTTCTTAAAACAGTAAAAATAAGTTCAAAATAAATAAGGAGGTGGAGGCTTGCTTATCATGTCAAGTGTTTTAAATGTGCAGCACTACACAGAGATGAAAGAAAAGGTATCCCTACCCTTAGAACCTGGATCAGGACTTTTATAGAAGTTAAACTCACTTTCATCATCCCTGCAATGGAGGAGGGAATAGTGATTTCACTATTTCTGGCAGAGGAGTGGGCAAGCAGCCACCTTGAAAAGGTCCTCAGTCTAAGCATTACCTCTTCCAGGCCATAAAACAGTCACTAGTATCTTAGAATAAGACAGGAATTGAAAATAAGATGGAAACCTGCCATTTCACTGCACAAGCTGCAGAAATAGATGCAGAAATTCAAAATTAGATAATGAAGTTGTGGAGTGTTTTTAAACCATTACTTCAGCAGATGGAAAAAGGCCAAGACTTGGGTCTTCTGTTCTGTCAGCAGAGGATACCAAGACTGTTACTGGAATGAAAGGATATGCTGTTTCTGTGCTTTATTTCTTCTGTGTGTGTGAGCACACCTATAAGATCATGTCCTCAGGGGATAGAAAGGAGACTATTTAAGCATCTCATTCTGCATTAAATATCTAATTATTTCGCTTGGCCAAGACAGCAGAGCCACTGTGCATATGCAAAACAGAACTTTCATCACTCCAGTGTATTTTTCAGAGAATAGTTGGTCCTTTAAATACCAAGATGCGCTTGTAGAGAACACACGAGCATGCTGGAAAGTTAAAGCCTAACAGCTTCCTTGAGTCCAAGTTAAATGAAAGGTAATCCTTTGCATTCACTGCATATTCAAAGTGCCTTAGAGTGCAAATAGCTCTTATATGGTAAATATATCAACCAATTTAATATATGATAAGAAGAATCATCTCTAATAGGAGAATTTTCACCTTCCATGCAACCTCAGGCAAGTTCCCGCACCACTTATTAAAATGGATCATCCCCCATTATGTTACAGCAGAACAACAAAAAATAACTCAAAATGAAATACAATATTCTTTTGTTAATAAGCTGCATTATCTTGATGTCCTTTAGAGAGAACAAGAAGATACAAATCCCATCATAACAAACTGTACTTTGCACAGGAATAATTTGCCATAGACTACATCCTTCAACCACAGAGATCCATTTCCTTGGATTTGTACTCAGGAGTAAGAATACCCTCAGGGGATAGTAAGAAAGGAAATACTATGAGTGGGAAGTGTCTGCATAACAATATGGGAAGTGCCAGATACATTTGCAATATTTTATTTTCAAAAAGAGGAGAGGAAAAAAGAACACAAAAGAAGTAAATGACAACCAAGGATGCTACCACCCAGAAAATGAAAACCTATCACTTGATTAAATAAGTAAGATTTTCGACTGCTGAAAATGAAAGCCAGCCTTCACCTCAATAAGTTCTTCAAATGCACACCGAGTTACACATCCCAGCTGACAAAACTCTTCCCTGAAAGTACAGTGAGCTTGCTCTTAGGAAAAGCAAAGCAAAAATGTCTAGGACAAACCCTGGCAATCTGTTCTGCACATGAACAGAAAGGGATTGTTAGTTTCTTTAGTTAGGAAACTTTTAGCAGCTTTTCTAATTGTGCTGCCACTACTTGGGAAAACCACTAATATGGAGAAACACAAAAAATTGAAAATGTATTACTTACAATTCTTTCAGAGGTCTCTTGTGTACCTTAAAACATTTGTATCCTGTTAGTGGTTACTGCACCTTACAGGAAGACACAAGAGTTAAAAAGGAAGAAAGCACATTGGATGTTTCTGCTATATAATTTGGAACTGTAGGACGTGTGGTGCCACATTCTCCTCTGAAGTCATTTTCTCTTTTCAAAAAAGACTGAGCCTGTTGGTAATGAGGCATAATTTTTACAATCAATTCTTAACGCCTCTAGTAAAATCTGTGCATGTTTGTAGCATGTGGCACTGCAGAGCAATCTATTTCAGACATCAAGCACTCATATTTCCCAACCATAATTACCAAGTCTAAATGAAACCACCTGAGATGTACTGTCTAACTTAAGTAAAATTGGAAAAAATGGTAGGACTGGTAATATTTATTCTGGAAATTTTGGATACCAGATGCAGTCTGGTATCTCTAATTTTAAAGGGCTGGCTTTACCAACACCTTAAGCAATTACCCTCAGAGAAGAAACCAATCTAGTACTTACAGACTCCCAGGCTTGTCCTATGAGCAGTGATACAGCTACCACTGTTGGCTTCCTACTGACGAAAGGAAAAAGGGAACTCCTGGATGAAATCCTGCTGGGGCCTTAGCAATGAGATAAATGGCCCAGGAAAGCCTAAGGATAGGCTCTCTCCACACCGGACTTTGCTGCCTTGTGCCTTGAACAGTCAGGGCAGTGGCCTGCACTGTCTTCCCACAACTAAACAGCCATCACAAGACGGTGACAGTTGACTGCCAGAGGGAATTTCACTGAACACTCATGGCCAAACCCAAACACTTTTGAAGACAATGACCCCAGGCCTTTTATTTCTCAAGTGAACAATTAAAAGTAAGCATAGAGAAACCAATTTCAAGAATGAAACGAACACCAGCTGCATCTCATGTATGATTTCTTAGCTTCTATACATCCTATACATCAAGGATCAGCATCTAACTGTATTTCTCCTGAAAGCTTATTAAGAAAGATAACTCATCTGCAGGAGGCAGGAAGGCAAATACCATAGTTTCGTTTCCTTTTACATAAGACATATTATACAGTGGAGTGCAAGGCATAAATGTCTGTCAAAAAAGTATATCTCTGCTTAGTACCAGAAGAGTTATGCCCAAGTGGATCCAAAGGGGAATAGTAAAAAATAACAGGTCCTTGGCAGGCAGATACAGATACATAAACAGTCTGTTGCTCAAGCTTTCAAGACAGTCATATTATCCTATAAGCACAAAGGTCCAGAAATTCAGATGAGGTCTCAGATGAGGAAGAAATCTTATTTACTTAGGTTTTCAGGACTGCCCTGTAAAGCACCTTCAGAAGCTTAGTCATCAACTGGAAAAACTTCTGTTATTTAAGGCTCATAAAAAGAAACTGACAGAAAAAACCCTCACTCCACTCTTCACTCCCCAGCAAAATACTCCATCATTTAGGCAGCAGGACAAAAAAATATGTGGGTGAGAAGCAGAAGGAAGAACAACGTGGGATGTGAAAAGCCCCACTGAAATCTCATCTTTACTCCTCCTATTTCTCACCTGATATTTTTTGAGTATCTTAACCATGAAAATCCTTTTCTTCTGGAAAATTTAACGGGCACTTTAATTCACTATGATCAAGCGAGGGGGGCCAGAGGTCACAAGCTAGTCTGAGGTATGCTCTGCACAAGCAGCTGCAAAATATACGACCAGCTGAAAAAATCAATGAAGATCCGCCAGTTCATGAATTTATGTTTAAAAGCCATATAAAACAATGTGCAGTACAGGAACAGATAAAGACTGAAGCAAAGTTCCAGTGTCTTAGTGAGCTTCGCTAAATACCAATTTGTTGAAAAAAACCCCACCTCCAATTAGCTCTTTGTAGCAAGCCTCAGTCTTGAAAAGACCAAGTGCTTTATCTGTCATGCAATCCAGTACCCAGTTACAAATCAAGTCTAAGCTGCTTCATTCCTTGTAACAACTAGGTTTTTAATTTTCAAAGATTTTAATGCAATGTTGTTGCAATACATAATTACTCCTTATAAATGACAACAAATTTTTGCAACAAAGCAGAACTGAAACTACAAGTTTATAATTTGTTCTTTCATAAATCTTTTATATTATTAACCAGTCAAACGGATAATAAGTTTTGACATACAAAAAAATTCTGTTATAGTTCTAACCCAAAAGCAGTATCTGCTAGATAACGGTCTGCTACTTTAAATGCTCTGAAAATACAGGCATATATTCATATTCTCTTGTAATAGGAAATAAGAGGTTTTGTGGGCTAATAATTTCATCCTTATTCCAAAACTATTTCCAAATAAAGATAACAAAACAGAGGAAAGAAACATATAAAAGATGCTGGGAGTGCGGTAATCTCTAGGTTTGTTTTGTTTTTCAAGGTCAGTCATCTGAAAACTCAGACAAGATGTGTTCTTTCTCAGATGGTAAGATGCTTTAAGGACTTTGGAGAAAGAACAAGTTGGTGTAGTACTGCAGTTCCCTGAGAGCCACCCTCCTGGACTACGATCAGTTCTCACTACTCTGTTTCTCCTGTGTTTGCCCAGTAAGGACTCAATATTCACTTACTGGGTTCCTCTAACACACTAAAATTTATGAAGATGAGAACTGAAAAAAATGATAATTGAAAGCCCTAATATTGCTAAAGCAGCAATGAAGCCTACACTCAAACATTGTGTGGGAATAGTCCCAAAAACCTGCCATCTTTGATTAAAAAAACCTCTCTTGAGCTGCAGAGAACAGCATGGAATCAGAACGGAAGCACTCCAAAAGTTACTAACTACTTCATAAAGGTGCAATATCCATACAAGAGATTTTTTTTATATAAGTAAAGAAGAGAAAAATGAAGATTGTCCAGTGTCAGAAGATCATCACACATAGCTGGTGCTGAAATCCTCATCTCTAATTCAGGAACATTAATCAATTACCACCTTCTGAATTGCATCAGTACATGAAGACAGTGATTTAAATATTCCTCTCCGAACAAATATATGAAATGTCACGTGACACCTTCCAAAGGCCGTTTTTTCTAAACTTTTACTCAATGGTCAAACTTAGCACTTTTCTGGACAAAATAGCGGTGTCCATTCTGACCATGATCACAGGAATTGAGCTTGATGAGTAGCAAGAGAAGCTGGTGTTGAAAGGGTTGTGCCAGAAGAATTGGTACTACTTCACATCTATTTAATTGACTTCTTACTGCAGAACTATTTCAGAGCAAGGGGGAGAGACTGGAACAAGAACATTTCTGCTAAGCGAACACTGACAGGTGGAAACCGACTGGAGAAACTCCTGCAGCTGGTTATGAGAGAATTCTGAATTTTTCCAAGGGTATTTTGGGTCAGCATCTAAGTTATAAAATTAGGAAAACCCCCAGACAATAGCCAAAAGACAATGAAGTTCCTCAGTCAGAAGGAAAACAAGACATGTATAGCTTAAGTGCCAAAATCATCTAGTCAATGCTGAGCTGCAAAAAGAGAATAGCAAGAAGGCTAAAAATAACTTGTGTTGCTTCAGATGGAGAACCTTAGTCCTTCCTCTTTTTTCAGCAGAAGAGTGAAAAAAAACCCTTTGAAATCTTGCCATCCCTATCACTGCTGACTCAAGGGCATCACACATCAATCTGTATCATAAAAAATAGGCTAACATCTCCCACAAAGAAAACAGTATCTGTGTTATCAGGAGAGAGGAAAAAAAAAGAAATTAAAAAAACCCAAAACAAAACAAACCCTCCAAAAAATCAAAGAAGAAAAAGGAATGTGGCTATCCACTTCTTGCTTACGCTAAGCCAACCAGTTCATCTTAATTTGTGCATACTATTGCATCTCCCAAGAGACACACCTTTGCTCTCTTGTTCTGCAATTTAACTGAAAAACCGTCAGACCTCATAAAGGGAAGTTTGTGGAGGTTGTTGGAGAAGAAAACTAGAATACATCACCCTACAGAATACATGTGCTACCTCATTTCAAGTACTTTCCTGCATCTTGGGGAAAATTCAGAACAACTACAAGGGAAAACAGTCTTCATGGACAATTGATCTTTTGGATTTCATTACAGCACTTTAACCTAAATAGACTTTTAAGTCTAGACATTATTTGAATC
Source organism: Illadopsis cleaveri (assembly GCA_013399915.1). Classification (NCBI taxonomy): domain Eukaryota; kingdom Metazoa; phylum Chordata; class Aves; order Passeriformes; family Timaliidae; genus Illadopsis; species Illadopsis cleaveri. The sequence goes on from VXBB01024947.1 coordinate 521,646, forward strand.
AAAACATGCTATTTTAATGAAAGAATGCAGCATATAGAATAATTTTAGCATACACAAACATTCAAATTCTAAATTCATAAAAATACATGACGAAAAATAAAACATCCACATACAACTTGCTTCTTTCGCAGTTGTCATGCTCTGGGTGTACCATATTACTTGTACCTGTAGCGTATAGCAGGGTAATGATCATGGAAGGATCAAGACTGTAAATTGTTGAATTTATACCATGGAGTTTTTACAAGATAGCTTGGCAACTTCCTCTGAAGTATGAATATCTTTAAAATATGATACACATTTGTATTGCCTAAGGTCTACTGCCACACAATAGAAGTGGCTTCAGTGGTAATGAACAGAGTGACCTCTAATCAACCAAATTTGTCCTGCTCTCAGCATACCACATAAATCAGTTACTGAGGAGTTGCCAAAGCCTTACTAAGTGCTTGAAAGCTCTTCCTAGATGGAAGTAATGGAATTAAATTTAGGACGTTTTTGGATACCAGTGTCCAAACTCCAAATACTATGTAACTATGTAAAGTTCACCCCAAACCAGGTGGGTTTATTTATTACTGATGTCTATAAAACGTACTCCCCAGACTCTTAATGTTAATTTACACAAAATGTAAAGCATCCCCTCATCTTTCCAAATAGTGAGTATTATGGATAAATCAAGACCTTTTCTAACCAATCTACATTGCTCACTTCACTCATGTGAGAAACCTTGCATGAAATTTTCTCTTCACGCTGGAGATGCATTGTAGTTATAAGGAAGTTATTTGTAAATGCCAGCTTCCACCAAACATGGATGAATTCCTTGAGTTTCCTATAACTGACAAATGTTAAGTCTGACAACCTTTATTTGCTTCTGCTCAAACAGCAACTCTTTGCCACCACTGACAGCTTAAACAGCTACTTTCCCATCCTTCTTACTGTGTTGTGCTGGAGATTTATTTTCGGCTGGGTCTGTTTCCCAAACCCATTCACGTCATGCCCTCGCAGACACGCATACCAATGCAATGGCAGGATGTGAGGGAGAAAAGCCATCAGACCATGGCAAACGCTGCACCTGAATCACCGTGCAGGATGCATCTCTGCCCCTCACCTGTGTGCAAAGGCAGCCCAGACAGATTTGTTTGCCAAGGCTCACCGTAGCCATTGAAGTGCCAGTTGCAGCACACTTATAAAAACAGCAGACCACGATGAGACATCAACCACGGTAATAACCAGGCCAAGAAATGCTTCATGATTTTTTTTGCTGCTCTCTGTGGGTACATTGTAGTTAGCTGCTTATTTGTAGTGGAGCTGCAAATATATCATTAATCTTTAAATAAAATATGCACGTTGGACAGTTTCCCTCTTTCACAAAGGAAAGGGTTTGATTTTGAACGTGTGAGGGTTAATACAGTACAGCAGCTTGAAAATTCTGTTATTGCTAGGTGCTGTCAGCAATGTGAATGGTCTGAATACACAAGTGAAAATTCCTCCATCTTTGTATCTCTCACTGGATCTAAATGAATACAGAAATACATTCAAGATACATAAACACAAAGCAACTGCAAGAACAACTGAAGATGAAGCAGCGTTTTCAGCAAAAGGGAAGACCATTCAATATACATATTAGAAAATATACATTTAAGGAAGCTATGCTGGAGATATTTAACCTAATTAGTTAATTCTTCTAGAATCAAACAATTTCACTGAGGTAACGTAACTTTTGGGATAAAGGGCAAATCATATACAAGTACCATACAACTCACAGTACTTCAAACATGGTATTTACCATTAAAATAATGCACATGCAAAATATGCAGTTTTGTCTGTTACTAAGAAACTAACAAATGTACTTAGACACTTTGGAAAAATAACAAAAAATGCAATGTAACTTAAGTTGAAAAAGAGTTTAAAACAATGATTTTACTGTCTTCTGCTTTCTCTATAAAAGATTTTTCAACACTGAATTTCAAACAATGCCTTGTAATTCCTAAAATATGCTATTCTGGAAAATGATTAAGGTTTCCAGTTACATTCCCACTGTTCAAACTCAATCTAATTAATTGCATTGATTTTTCATAAATATATACAAAAGTACATTTTTGTACATTTGAATTCTGAGTTGCTTGGCATTGCAACTGCTTTTTACAAAACAGGTTTTCTGATATATTTAAAATACAGCTGCATTCACAGCAAGAAGCTATGCTACACCAACGAAAACACATCGCATTGGTAGCATTCACAGATCAAAGTAACTGAATAAAATTATTTGAAATACAGCTCCTCCCAGAGATTATTAAAATTACATGCTTTTTTTATTTCTGGAGAGACTGGGAGGAGAAGACTTTACAGAGTTCTCCCCCCTTTCCAATTGGACAGGAAAAAATTGTCTCTGATTTAAGCAGGGAAAAAATTGTGTTGATGCTTCCTATGAAATCAGAACAGGATTATTTTTAAGTGTTTTCACTAATTACATGGTAACTTGCATTCTTTGGGTGGTGAATAAAAGAGGAAAAGCATTTATTTCCCATAGAAACAATTGCCTATCAAACAAAGCATAAAAAGACAAAAGGCAGAAACACTGTTTCAGCTTGAATGCCTTAATGTCACCATTTGTCATGCAGCACTTCCCCAGAAAACCCCGAAGTACAGTTAACTCTGCTCCTCTGTACAGTTAACTCTGCTCCTCTTACACTGTGCACTTTCTCCATCGGTACAGGATTAAAATGTGCCCGGCCTGACGATGAAACAGCAGAGCCATCACACATTGTTACGCAACCCACTGTCTGCAAGGGTGGCTCGTAGCTCCTTCTTTATTCAGCAAGTGCCAAGTGCATGTTTAATCAATGTCACAGCTCACCACAGTGTGCAACTAAAGCCACCGTCATTCCTCTCTCCAGATTTGCCTAGCTGAGTTATGCAATGCTCCGAAGAATACCTTGGAATTCTTTCCAGAGGCTCTGAATGCAGGTGTGTGACAGCATTCACACTACTGCCAGCAAAGCAGCAAAGACCTCTTTTCATCCTTTTTCAGGCTGGACTAAAATTACATAGTGTGACTGCACATAGTTCGCTGCATTTGGAATTACAGCATGTCAACGTGAGAAAGCCTCTTCAGACGGCTGCCACGAAGAGTAAATCAAAGGCTGGGTGTTTCTGAAGTCTTAATAAATAACTAAGCATAACTGAATAAAACCAGGAGCTGTTTGTATTTTTTTTTAAAGACAAAACAGAACAGCATGCATTTTGTTGCTCTGCATCAGCTAAGGAAAAAAAGCCTCAATTTTAATGAGAATTAGTCAACAGTGAGGATCATTATGAGAAAGAGCTTTACTGTTTTTTCAACTACACTTCCTTTAGTGGATTACTGAGAAAGAACACCAGTCATTTGGAAGATTCTGCAACATTATTATCTTCACCGATAAACTTCTTCATCAAGAAACTGCTCGTGCTCCTATCTGGTCTGTCTGAGAGAGGAGAGCAGCCCCTTCATGAAGATAAAAGCCTGGCTTGCCACTGAATCGACAAGTAAGAAGCATGTCTGATGACATTTTATTCCTGATGCAATGTAGGGTAAGAAATACCTTTTTTTTTAACCTTTCTGTATGATATGCTCTGAGCTGATGACATTAATAAGACTCACAGCAGAAATACGTTAATCTCTAATAATTAAAGCCATTTGCCAGGAGACAAAGATGCTATTGCACTACAAAATGATTGTCTATCTTCAGTAAATTGGAGTGATCTGAACTAGTAGAAATCCCCATCAAATTTCTGATCAATAAAGATAAAACAGCATAGCAGATTACATACAAGATCAACATCCCAGTCACCAATGAACATTATTTTAGAGGGAATATGTTTCTAGAGGATATTTGACTGTAAATTAAGAGTACAAGGGCAGCTAAGTAATAGAAACGACCTGTCAACCTCACTTCTGCAACCAAAAGAAGATAACAAATCATATATGCATCTCTAAATGTCTGCTTGAATTCTTATATTGCACAGAATGTTGCTACTATAAAAGCACTACCATCCTGTGGCATACTGCAATAATCAGCATATACACATCCACCTTTATATTTGAAGAGACAGACATTTTCTGTTAAATGTTTACTGTTGCAAGGATGTCCAAAAGCTGATCTATTAAACATGAAAAGGATAAGATTTCACTTGCAATTGCCTACTTGGGCTCATTGGTGAAAAACAACTTGATACTGTATTAAGGAGGCATATTTTCCATGTTTGAAAACAGCAGGCATGAATATTTTCAACTGGTTTTGTTATGTGTCAGTTAAATATTTAAGAAAAGCTGAAAATGCATATAACCTCCCCAGGCATTTCAGAGTATTTGACAAAGCTCACATACCTGCTTTGAGCAGTTTCATCTTTTATAAGGAAAAAAATTAGCTGGCTAAAGATAAATTTAAAATGTCTTTGGTAATAAAGCATATTAACTGGCATGAGGCACCAAGCTGTTTTTCATTCCTATCAAATCTGTATCTACAGAACATTTCTTTTTAACATGGATATATTTAAAAAAAAGAAAATAAAAGACAAATACAACTCAATAAAGGCAGCATTAAGAAATGTTGTATGAGAAACTACAGAATTGTTTTTAAAAAGATCAAAGCTTGCATGTTTGTCAGACCAGATTTACCATTTGCCTTCTTTTTTCTAGCTAGCTGCCAGAATACTGGTGAAGGTATTTGCAGGAAAAATGGGGACCTCTGCCATCACAACACTGGAAGATGTAAAAAGGCAAGAGGAGAAAGAGGAAAAAGAAGAATCTATTTTAGCACTGCTTGGGATTATTGGAACTGTGCTCAATTTATTTGTTATTGTTTTTGTGTACATCTACACTACACTTTGATGACATTTTTGAAAATCAATTGTACAGCACAAAGTGCAAAGACCTGCAATGGTAAGGATGATTTCTAAATTTAAAGCAAAAAACCCACCACTCTCTGAAAAGAGTATCAGAAACATTCCAGAGAAGTGTCTGGCTAAGAGTGCTGCATCAATGACTGCAAAGTGTACCTATGAGCCCAGCTAGGGTGCTAAATTACGTAAATGAAGGCAGACCAAGTACAACTTCTCGTTTTAACAGATGGAATCTGAATAGCAGGATCAGAGACAGCACTGTTTTATTGCCAGCAAACAGGCAAGACAGAAATGTAGGCAAACACTGAAAATAATCAGAACATAGAAAGAGACAAACTAAATATAAAAGTAACTATAAACAAGTCCCATGCTTTCTATGGTTTTGTGCAGTATGTCTCTTCATAGCTGAGACCAGAAAACAGGCAAAAGGGTTTTTCTTTTTAGGCCACCATAATTAAGGCTTATAACTTACACTAATGTATAATAAGTGTGGAAACAGGAACACTGTTATACTAGAAGTTGTAATATCATAAATAAAATTTTAACTATTGACTATATTCTGCAGCATTTTTGTTAGTCTTGTGGAAAGCTGAAAAAGGTTAGATTTTCTTGCCTTTACTAAATTTGTATTTGAACTCATCATGCTATACTGACAACGTGCTTTTCTAATTAAAAATACTTTAAAGTGGTGTGAAAAAATAAAGAATAATTTTAGTATTTTTAAGTTATATTAATAATTCTAATGACAGACTAATACATATTCTCTAAATGAAAAAAATCTTAAATGACATTTTCTATATCACCATTTTTAGAATGTGTTTAACAGCAGCCAAATACAATTCTCAAATTTTCACCCTGATGTGTATTTTCAAGTAAAACATATCATGCAAGGATTCACAGTGTTGCATGGAAAACAGGTTTAACCTTTGTCCAGAAGACTGTACTCTCCCTTTCTGGACCAGGTCCTGAAGAAATTTTCCCTTTTTGCACTATGATTGAGGCCCAGACTTGCAACTCTTAAGCATAATTCACAGAACATACCATTTGGCTACTGAAATTAGTGAAACTGATTCCACCTATTTAATTAAATCTACATATGCCTTTAAACTAGATCCAAAGCTGCAGTCTGAGACCACAGAAGTTTTTGTATACATGAATGTATCTCACAGGTACCTTATAATGAAAATAACTTTTGAGATCATAGGATTAAAAACTCATTAAGCAAACAACATGAAACAAGTAAAAAGAAACTGATTTTAATACTTTTCTTACTATTACCTGTGCCACAGAGGAACAACAGAGCAGCTGCATTTCTGAATATCAGCTCAATTTCTTCTAGGCTACAAAACTACATCCAATCCCTCCATAAAATGACATGTGAAGAAATACATCCCTTATTTAGGTGATAGCTTATTATTGTATAGAATTTGGTAACTGCTAAACCAACTGAGCCTTTGGAAGTCACTTTGAAGCCAGTGCATGCATAGAATAAGGTCAAGGGCCTAGAAGAGAATGAATTTGGCAATGATATTTCAATCAATTGCAGAAACACACTGTAACACTGATTTGTGGACAAATGAGGTAGAAGATGGTATATTCTGGTTTTGCAACTCTGAATTGCAAATACTGGCAATACTGGCTCAACTAGAAGAAATGATAAACAGAGCTGAGGCTGCACTGGAAGGAAGTACATGCAGACAAGAAAATTTATTCACTAGCCACAGTCTTCAGCAAGTCTCTATTAAATGTATACTTATTTTCAGTATATGAAGCACCAAAGCATTCTGTAAAACTAAGCTACATTCTAGAGGAATTATGCAGGTTACTAATGTTTATTTAAGACTACAGAACAGATAATTACCATAATTAATTTTTTCAATGTACTTCTTATATGTACATACTTATGTATATTATTGCATTTAATCTCATAATACCAAGATATTTGAGATGGGTCTCTGAAATGAAAGATTTCAAGAACTTGAAAAGTGAAATTCAGGCAGAAATTACTGCTGTTTATTTTGATCCTGAAGTTATTTAAAACTTGTCAATTCTGTGAAATAAATAAACAGTTTTATTTCGTATCATTTCAGTGCACAGCTCTCTTCTCGAAATCGTGATTCAACTAGTACAGCAGCATTACAGTGAAATACTGCACCTTTTTTTTTGTAAGCTCTTCAACAGCAAAACAGACAAAAACCAATCCCAAAATTATAACCAAATGTAGCAAAGGGTCAGCATGATTCTTTTACCAATGAATGAACTCATTAACATTACTGAAGACTAGGAGAATTTTTAATTTCAGTAATTATATGCTGTCTATCTAAACTGCTACTGTACTTCTGATTTCATTTATAGCAAAGGCTTTGACCCTTAAACGGAACTCACAGGGTAACATTATAATCAGATTGCCTCAGCATACAAGTTACATTTTGTTTTAAAACAGCAATCTGATATTCTTTCCTAACAGGTAATACCTGCAGGCTGTACTCACGTGGACCTAAGTCTAACTTTAGTTAAATGAGTTCTAACAAAAAGCTTTGGTACTTATATATTTAATCCAATATATGCTTAAGAATTTCACCAACAAAAAATATCTTAAAAGCAAATACCTCTCATTATACACAGCAAAAAGCCAACAGTCTAGGGAAAAGCAGAGTTGCATGATGATTCAACATTTACACTGCAGCAGTACCGTCACACCTTCAGTGATGGATGAAAAAGGAGCTCAGTGCACCTGCCTCAGAGTACTCAACATACTCAGTTCAGTGGGACTGGATTACTTTGCAGAAAGTAAAACAAAACCATGCAATGCCTTGAGTCTAAGTGTGATTGCTAGAAAGGAAATACTCTGTCTTCAGCAGACCAGCTAGTGTAGTTCATGGTCTGAGGCCTGAACAGTATGACATCAATGGACTCAACTAACGAAGGTACATCAAAGAGGCAGAAAAAAGAATGCAGCATATTCACATTCAACAGATGTGTCCACAGTACTTACTAGATGAAGTCCACAATGAGGTATTTGGCAGCAGGATAAAGCAGCACAACATTAATGAATCCACAAGTCCACGATGTGGTGGTACTTGGTAAACTATGAAAGGTGCATTGGAAGTAAATATTGGACTCTCATCACGTGGAAGAGGCTGGTCAGCAAAGACAATCCTTTTAGCATAGCCCTTCCACAGAAATGCACCATCTCTTCTCAGCAGTCAAGACTAAGCTCATATAACACTACAAGCTATGCTGACCACACCACACAGTGTCCTTGTCCACCAAAGAAGGAAAGGTGCCTAAGAAAGGAGCATGCAAGAAAATCCCAGCTAAAATTACAGTATCATCTGCTTCCTGTAAGCCTGGAAATTCAAACAAGGAGAATTGAAGCAGAATTCTGCAACTTACTATGAGGTCTGTTTTTCAAGGAAAACGTGACAACAAACCTGTCTCGATACTTGGCTTTAAACAAGTCTAAGTCATCTCAGGGTTTACCAGATACTAGTTTAAGGATAAACCAGTAGAAAACTATTTTTTACCATGAAGAGACTACCTAATATTGTGGTATTGACAAATCTCAACTTCACTCAGCTTCTTAGTGTTCAAGGCTATCAAAAAATAGACAGTCCCTGCCCTGTTCTAAAAGTCACTTGATTTTCCTTCTGTTTTGTGATTCCTTTCCACTGCCTTGTCTCTATAAATCTTGTTAGCAACAAAGACTATTATAAATACTGCTTTCTTCTCTCCCACTTGCAAATACTAGCTTGTATTAGTTTCCATAAACCTATCAGTCAAATAACACTTACTTGTATGAGCAAGATTTAGACCTTCAAGATAGTCATGTATGGTCACACGTTTGCTGGGAACTTCTTGTTGTATAGTGCCAATTTTATTGCTGAGCATTTAGTTCAAGAGAAGTGTTCACATATTTGAAAGAGTGCCTGAATTCTTTCAAATGAAATGTGCTGTATGGAAGACAATAGTGGAAAGGTTTTATGTGACAGTTTTTGGTGTGAAATGTGCATATATGCGTGGTAATGAATACATGCTAGATGTTTCAGATGCAGAAGTTTAAAACTACATCAATTTTATAAATGTAAATATGAGTTAAGTCTTAGGAACAAACATAGGTATAATAAAAAAATCTCACTGTATTGCAGAAATAAACCTTTTCCTTTACAAAATGAAAGATAATAAAAGCCAGAGTAATGCCATAACAAGACATGAAAGAAACACCAAAAAAATGATGAAGAAATGGTGAGGATTACAGCAGCTATTGCCCATTGTGACGAGAGCTATCTTGCATACTAAGGAAAGTTCTTCAAAGATAGATAAACCTTCCTTCTCTACAAGAAAAAAGCAATTATAGAAGTTAATTAAAGTGGTCAGGTCCCAATTTTCAAGGACTTCACAATCACCTCACTTTGATGCAGATGAAGCTGCAGAACATATCAGAGCAATCTGGTTTGTACTGATCTGGTTCAAGGTGAGGTTTCTAAAATATTAAATGTTATGTGAGCACTGCTTGTCCGATCAATATTCCTTCTATCTAGAACTATACAGATAACAATCTAGTCCATGTATGTTTTGGGCAAATTAGGCAGGATGCCAAAATAAACTTAAGCAACAAAAACCCTAGATAGATTTACAACTGTGACACAGGCTAATCTGCCAAAAGAGCTTTGCAAGTTGGATGTGCCAGACCTGTAGCTCACTACACATGTGTAAGCAAAATACAAAATTCACATCAGTACCAGACTACTTACTGTCTTATATTACCACGGAGTTACCAGCCTACTGTGCAATGAAAGGAAAGTGCATGCCCGCAGCTCCATTGCACATATTTCTTTATCAAATCTTTTTCCCTCCTTAATTTTATGTGTATGGTAGATACACATGGATATGTGAAGACCATTGTTATTCCAACAATTACAACAAAACCTAAAATCTGGCAGAATACCTTCAGCATAAGGGCAACCTTCAGCTGGTCCCACTAGCACCCATTTAAATCTGAGAAAGTTACAGAGCTGCTGAAAATCGCTAATTTCTGTCACCACTGTGCTGGGCACAGCTTGTTCCTGCTTGGGTGCCAGAACCCAGGAACACTCTGTTAGCATTCTATATGCAGTACCCTAATTTCTCAGTCCAGCGTGTTACGGAAGAATACAGCTACCTGCTTCTTCCACATAAAAATACATTTTGACAGCAGAAGTTGCACCAGTCTGAAAATTGGAGTACCATATACATGCGCATTTCTACTAATGCTGTTTCCCTTTCCTACTCTCCCTAGGCTCCTGTTCAGCCCTGCCAGACAAGAGACAGGTATTCAAGATAGAAAAATTTGAAATTAGATGAAGTTCTATCAGGAAAGACTCAAATCTCTTCTTCTACATTGCACTGGTCTTCAAGATTTAAAAAACTAAAATAAAAAGAGTAATAATAAAGAAGTAATCTCCGTATTTGAAATGTTTGAACTATAAACACATTAAGTGAATTTTTCAGTCCTACAAACACTGTACCAGAACCTAACACAGCTTCAGAGCTTCTCAACCTGCCTCTCTTGTGTTAGCTATGTCTCCTGACACTCAGTGTCAGTGACACTGAGAGCCCCAGCATCACGTGCAACTTGCACTCATTAATGTGAAAATTATCTGTCTGCCTTTCAACTCAACAGTAATTACTGCACTGGAATTATGCCTTGTTATCACTAAGACAAACTGTTTTCAGGGATTCCTTCCCAATTAAATGCATCTGGCTCAAATATTAACAAAGAGAAGACTTTCTGTCCAGAAGTCATCCTTTTTGCACATTTCCCTTTCATACTGCTATCCTACTGTGTGTGCTTCCAAAGATGAGCTTGACTGATGCAAGGCTGTAAAGTTATTTTCTAAATTTGGGAGAATACTGTTAATTATAGTGTTATACAGACTTTTGAACAAGTACAGCAGGAAACATTCATATTGCTTGTATCAATCAAAGGATAACAACCCTCAGATTTTACAGTTCTAAGTTTCAATAGAAATAACCCCATTCTTTGTGAACTTGTAATCCGAAGAGTAGTTTTCATTTTTTTCTCTGAAAAGCAAGGTTTTGCTTTGCTTTTATACAGTTTAATTGCTATACTGCTTGCTCTTTCCTAATTGTTAATGCACAGACACACCTCCTGCCAACCACAAACAACACAAGTTCTGCAGTGGAAAACAACTTAAAATGAACATGTCTCACCAAAACTTTGCCTTTTCTTTATACTTTGGGAAAACAAATGGTCCCTGAAAGCCAAACTACTCTGAACTTCTCACCACCAGCCACACATCTCATCTCGTCTATCAGTATCTGACTGTTCTCTCCCAGTTAAAGGTGACTTACACAGACAGATACATTCTTCTATGGAAAACAGCAAAAAGCAATTTCAGCAGCTGTGATTCATCTGTAACTCGGGACCAACTGCTTCATCCTTTAGATAACATGGCATTTTGGCCAGGCCTTTCAATGACTCTTCCTTTTCCTCAACAAGGAAGAATATATGAGTATCTGTTAGAAAGATTACTTGAATCTTTTACTTTATCATTTCCTTGATTGTTTTACATTGTATTTTCAATTGCAATAACGAGCTTGGTCTATCATTAGTTCATTTTCCTCACTGCAATACATGCAAAACAGAACCAACAAACTCATTCCAAAGTGTCAAACTGCAGACTAGCAAGTGAAAAATCTTCATATTTTTAATTTTAACTATAAGATCTCAGCAGACTTTTTGAATTAGTTCCATTCTATCACATGAGATTATGTAATGGCCTAGTTGAACAAATTATAAGAGCCACATCCCTGTTTTAGTCCTAAGTAGCTTTGCAAATACTTAAGACAGGGATGATTTCTCTTTTACTTCTAACATAAAATATATCCTGTAATTCACAGAGCTATAACATTGTTTCATGAATTCACATCACCACACCCTCCAACTGGCATCCCAAAGAACTGCAGTAATGTGACAAAGACATTTATCAGTTGCTCCAAAAATAGGGCAGGCAAAATAAGCTCCAAAACCAAATTTACTCAGATTTGGAACAACTCCTCCACATACTTAGGGAATAAATCCATCTTTATAAACAAAGTAACTTAATAAAAATCCAACCTAAGGCTCATCTCCATACTAAAGCCTGTCATCTATTGAGACTGAACATAAATCACAAACTCAGTCTGCTGATTTTTTCATTAGTTCTGCACAGGCATTTGCTTAGTTCATCCTGCTTCACACCACCTTGTAAAATTGAAATGGTTTTTTCCAGCAAGGTACAATATACCAGATGAAAACTATCAAAGCATCATTGTTTTAAAATTATGAGCAGAAATTTGATGAAATCATAGAAATAATTTGGTTTTGCTTAAAAAACCCAACAATTTAATTGTTCCCATATACTAGAAATATTTTGCAGTTCTGGCATGAGTCTTATTTTTGTATTTCCTAAAAGATTTGATTGAAGAATTGCCCTACTATGTGCAACATTTACCCAGTTCAGGCATAGATTTCCTCAATTTTCTTTAAAATTAACATTTTTCTTCACAATAAGTTTCATGGTCTTGTATAAAGTACTCCCTCTCTGTGTATCTTCTGTAGAAGAACTAACATGTAAACTTTTCCGAAGAAAACACCATTTTCCTGTTAGTTTCAACAGCTGAAGAACTGAACGTTACACTTAGAGATACCGCAACAAATGTGAGCATTGATTCTGTCTGATGATTCTATTTAATTTTGTTTTCCAAGGCTCAAGTGACTGTTCCATTAGTGAAATTCTAAGTTGGCAAACGTACCAAAACTAGCAAGAACCACCTGTTGTTTCTACAACAACTGACTTGACAGAAGAGAGGCAGCTTCGATTTTGAAGGAGGCAAGGACACATTACCTGAGTCGTTGCGGAGGTACGACGACATTGCTGGGATGAGACAAGACTGACTGAGCAGCTCTAGGAGAACGGATGGAAGAGCGCTGCTGTTTTGGCCTCTCCCCTCATGGCTTGTTTGAGTCTCTTCATTTGATGTGCTCCCTGCAGGATTTATGTAACTGGCAAGAACCTGAAATACACCAAAGTATTTAATCAAAACTGATTTATTTCACACAAAAGAACTTCGACTGTCCTTAAGATAGATGCCCTAACACTTCACAATTCAGTTCTGGTATTTATTTCAGCAGGCCCAAAGATGTTTCAGAAGAATTTCTATACAGTTATTAGATTATTCAAACTTTGGCTTATGATAAAATTAGATATCTATTATAATTCTGAATTATTTTATGAGACCAATTAATATGAATTTTGACAAACCTGCTGGAGTTACTCAAAGCAAGAGTTTGCCAGCTCAGATGACTGAGACCTGCAGCTGACCAGTCCCTTTCACTTTAGAACACCAAATACACCAACAAGCAGTAGGACTTTTCTTCTTTTCAACTGTAAATGCTTCAAATATTTTTGTAACTTCCTTTGGGATGGGACTTCAGGGTTTACAGATGAAACAGTAAGCTATGGTGAGCACAACAGTTACCTGGAGGAACAACTCCTCACGAGCATGGCTCTTATCTGAGTAAACAAAGAGCAGCCTTCCCCTTGGCAATGGTGGGAAGGCACCTCCTGACTGCACACTCGCCTGTCCCAAGGGTAGTTGTGGCTGAGTTCACAGGCCCTTACTGTGTGTTGTAGATGTAAGTGTTTCCATGGGCCTGATCTGTGCAGCTGTACTCTCAAACTGAGTAACTTTGAGGTCTGATAGGCTATATTGCTTGAAGTCCCAGAGACTACTCACCTTTTCACAGCCTCTTCTCTTTTCTTTCATTCTCCCTCTTTGTTCTAACCCCCTTATCCATGGTATTTTGCTGCAGCATCTTATTAGCACCCTGTACAACAGAATTTCTCTAAACCTTTCTAGAGCAGGAACTAAGGAAAGTCTGCTGTACAACTGACTGACATGTTCAGTAAAATGCTACTTCCTTCAGCTGCTGAGTGCCCTAAGCAAATGCCTCCTTACTTCGTGACTTATCACATTCATAGCTAAACCTCTCCCTGGCAGAATACTGCCTGGAAGCTCCACTGAGAGTAATTTAGGCAACTTTCCTCTATCTTGCATAGAAAAATGTTTTCAGATTTTATTTATTGTATTTCTGCAAGAGATATGATTGTGCCATGTAATCTATAGTGACTAAAATAACTGAGCATCAAAATGGTATCTTCATCAGGATGTGGGGATTTTTCATCTCCTTTGTGCTCTAACCCCAGCAGTTAGCTAATGCTTTTGAACTGAGGTTCCGTGAATTAAACTTTTGATGACTAGACACAATCTCATACTGCCTACACTGGTCCAAGATAACAGGGACTGGTTAGATTTCATAATGGACATAATTTCATGATGGTATTTAGAAGACATCAGAATTTTACTAAGAGCTAGAGGTTATTGGAGCACTACTATTGTCATGTAATTGACATACACAAGATTTTCTAGTATGTGTGAGTGAGGTTTTGTTATATTGGCATAACACATTCATGGACACCAGTACCAACTACAGGCACTTCCTTAAAGTGGAGTGGAAATATGCAAGAAATGAATAGGCAACACAGCTTGGCACAGCCAACAAAATGCCTATTTCCACATCCTCTCCTTCAATGGACAGTCTTTACTTTTGACTGAGTGCAGTGCTTTTGACAGAGGTGTGTGATAGCTCCAGGAACACCTCCTTGCTCACTTTCTCTTCAGAACTCACACCCAGGCCTTTTATGCAGCCTGAAAACAGCCTTGCTCAAAATATGAACTGTATAAGTTTCCATTAAGACAGATGTTTGCAAATAATTTTTCCCAAATACTATAATTATTCTGTGTGATGGACAAAATTCCAGCTTTATTATCCATGCTTTAAAGTGCCTCTCAATTATCAAAATTTCATAATTACACACCTGTAAAAGGCAAGTCACATGCTCTTCTTCTAGTCTTTGCTTAGTCAAGGCTTGTTCAACATCCCATCCTGAAGCTGTTGAGCCTGTTCCAAAGCCTGTACCCTTAGCCCAGTACAACTGCTGCTCTTCTGTTGATGCAGTGTTGTGTGTACTTGACACCTGTGGCTAACGTAGGAAAAAGAAAAAAAAAATCACAATTATTTCATTATTTAATCTTAGTAGCACTATCTTTTAAAAGCCTTTGTTATGCAAAAGAATGTAATCCCAGTTTATTAACTTTATAAAGATATCATCAGGATTCAGTGAAATTCAAAGCTTTTCATAGGAAAGACTGCCACATATATGGAGTTCTAGTAAAGGTCAGCAGCAGACTGTTGAAAGTAGTTCTTCAATTTGACTAGTACTGTAAGCCCTTTATTATTCTATTTTAAGATACTATCACTGCTTAAATGATGAGAGGTATTAAAATGCTACTTAATCAATATCATTCTGAACATCACAGCTCTGCAATTATTGCTGTTTAGAACCCAGTCGAGTCTAATAACATAATGAGGTGAAGGGGATGGGAGTGGAAATGTTATCAAGAGAAGAGAACTAAAATGTTAAGATGCTCAAGTATTTGCTCATTTTGAATAAATGCTCCAAAATAGCAAGAGGAGTAAGTTACATGTATAGCTCTGAAACATGATCTCTGAGTCACTAAAATACTACCTCCTCTCCAGGTCAGAGCAAGGAAGTTACTCTTCCTTAAAATTTTCTGAGAGCATATTTTTCCAACAGTGCTTCTACAGCTTTTACCAACGGTCTGCCTCAGTGATTTTAGTAATGTAACTCCAACATTACACTGCTTAGCCCTCATGAAGAACTGTGGAAGTATTTACACTAATTTTTGAATTTTAGCAGGTCATCGGTGACAAGGACGCAGGAAAAACTCTGATAAGCACTTTTTAAATGATGTTTTCCTATTTACTTATTTAGCACCCTAAACAAGTGACTTGCTACTTTCATTACTTAGTGACAATTAGCTGGAAATGACATCATGCAATATTTGTTTTATGCTCCAAAAAGTTTCATGCTCTGCTCACATCTTCTTCAGTGACTTTGATTGTATATCAAAAAAAAGAAATTATGTATGAACAGACTGCAATAGTAAAAGAAATTATCACCTGTGAAGTATCATACTGACAGAAGTCTGGAATCATCTTTTAACTTTTAGACTGGGAATGTAATATGTCTGGGTGATGAAACAGCTGTGTGGTTATTTACATGTAGACATCACTCATTACATCACTCATGAACGTTGTGCCTTTAACACTCGAGAGGACTGTCATGAGCACTGAATTAAAGCACTTAAGGGACAGCCTGGCCCCAGAAATACAAGCCTCAGTGCAGGCCTGATGCATCTCTAGTTTCAAGTTACCATCTATCACTTGAGAGTTATGAATTATGAGAAAGCAAGCTATTTAAGGGGTCATGGTAGCACTGAAGCAGAAATAAGAATTAATGGTTGCCCTTTCCCTCCAAACATGCAAAAATGCTAAGGTGTTAATATGTCAGCAGTCTGATATCCCATTAGAAGTAGAATCTCTCAGCTTCCCCTTGAATTTGATTAGCCATTAAGGTGTATTATTCTCAGGCACAGCTTCATCTCTTGCTTGCTCAACCCTTCATCAGTATCAGAGCTGCTAAAATATGGATAGCCCTGTATTTTGCAGGTACTAGTCTATATTCAGCCACCAGGAACTGTTTCATGTAAGCCTCTCCCAAAACAATGCTAAAGAGGGCAAGTCATTAATGTTTTTTTCAAACACTTTTACAAACAATTGGTACATTATGCAGAAATGGTAACTTACAGTCCTAAAAACAAAATCAGAATATACATATTCTGAATAAAGGGTGGTATAACACGGGAAATACCTTGAAAGAAATCGAATTTCGGAGATTAATTTGGGATCTTGAATACTATGGAAAATTTTTGTCAATAGATCTCATTTAAATATCAGTACAAAGATTGTAACAAAAATCACTGCATTAATTCATTAATTTTCAAAACTCATTTATATTTATGAAGCATTTGAAAGGAAATAGTTTGTAACCAGAAGTTTAGATGATGAATGTTAAATAAGGTAATGAGGTCATACTATCTAATGGGTATTAAAGAATCCAGTCATTGAGCATTATGCCTCTCCTGCCCTGAAAAAGACGGTCCTGGGAAAGAAACTGATTACACCTAAATAATTACACCTTCTTTCTGTACTTTCATGAAAAGCCTACTTTCATGATTACTATGTTTATTTGCAACATGCAGGGACAATTACCTAATCAAGTACTTCACCATTATTTTTGAAGTCTGCAAAAATTAGGCTACAATGGAAGCAATGAGATTATTTTCTTTTTTAAATTAAAACTCTTAGTCCTTCTGGGTGGCACATAGTGTGCTGGTAAGCTTACCTCTGCCTGGTTGGGACTTGAGTTGGGCACCCTGGGTGCGTGGTGACTGAGGGCAGACAGACAAGCCAGGATCAGGTGGATGGCCCCAATCTCCAGCGCCATGCGCCTCAGCAGCACCCCGTCGTCAGTGGTCAGCGGCGTCGAGCTGAACAAACTGCGCAACACGTGGAAGGGCAGAGTCGGGAGCACGTTTGCTGAAGGAGACTGCAGGATGTGACCTAGGTCAGAGCAGAAACACATCAAACCCACATTGTCTTTCAATAGTTCAATACAGCCTATTAATCTCTGCAATAGTTCATGAACATACAGAAATCTACTAAGGACTTAAGCATTCATATATAGTAAAGCTATTTAATACTACATTTCTCTTCAGAGAAAAATTTCATTATGAGGAGAGTGTAGAAGAAAGAATGTTTCTTTATTCATAGATTTGGTAAAGAACCAAATTTTAAAAATCTGATTTGCATTTCCAGGGAGAAAACTGGTTTGGACTCGTTTTTTATAAATTTTTAATCATTCCAAATACAGCAAGGCAAAGAATGCATGTCATCAGCTAATAGCAGCTCAGCTAACAAGTAGCAGTACTTTATATGTAGGATTCTTTTTTGTATTCATGTGCCCAATGCATGAATTAATGCACTGACACAAACCAAGTTTCTACTGAAGTTGAACATATGGTATAATACTAACATAATTTTAATTAGACGAGTTGCATGTATGAATTTTGTGCTACAATTACTTAAAAATTTTAACCCCTTCACATTATGAGCCAAGTTTTCTTTTAAAAGACATATTTCAAATACTGGAGTGACCTATTAATGCGACACGCTCCAATAGGGAAACTGTCTCAATTTTTAGCCTGTGTTTAACAATACATTTCACATTCCTTCCCCAGTGCATACATAGAGACAATTGACAACTGGAGATGCTTCAAACAGTGAAAATACTTCAAAATAGCCAACTCTGTCCAGAAGTTTGTTCCTATTTTACGTATTTTATTTTCTCCCTCGTTCTTAAGAGTTTATCAGCTATTTCATGATCCAGAGATTTAAACAAATACGTCTGTATTTGTGTGTATATGTACCTACACACATACATACACGTGTTAATTCATATCTATCTGATACTCTTTTCAAAGACAGTAACAAGAAAGAATCAAAAGTCCTCTGACTGAATAAAATCCAAAAACCTCTGGAAAATAAGTCCATCTGGTAGAACTCCATAACTGCAAGCATAGCCAAATCAAAAACGAGAAAATTTAAACATTTGTACATTATTTATCTTTGCAGACAACTGAATCCATGTTTTAATCTATAAGCCATAGATTTATAATTGCAGCTCTTCATATTATGCAACAAAGTAATGAGATGCTAAATGTGTGAAACAAAAAAGGAAGATATGAATAGTTTATACAGAAAACTAATGTGGATTACTATGTACAACTGAAGCCACATTTTGTAGAGTTGAATTCATATGTTTGGCTTAGGGAAAAGAGAAATTGGCTGTTTAGTCCTGCTAAAACAAAGGCTACGAGGGAATGTAATTCGTGTCAACAAATGCACTGGAGAAAGAAGAGCTGTTGGCCACAAACTGCATACAAATAAATATTGGCAGAAAATTAAAGCAGCCCCTACCCATCAAAAAAATTATGTTCTGGAACGGTATTCCAATAGCAGTAGTGGCTGCACACACACACAAACAAGAAAGCAACCCACATTCTGAAGGTCTCTTTATTTAAAAAAAAGGATATAAAAATTGCCTGCAGTAATAAGGGACTGGGACTACCCTAGAAACTGCATATAGTTCTTCAGTTATTTACCACGCAAATTAGGTGGGTGTAAGCCGCTAGATTGAATTTTATTGCTCCGTTTATTTTCGTTTACTGTCCTGCACCTAAATACCAGAGAAATAAAAAGATAAGCAGAAGGGAGGGCAAATGAGATTCTTGGTTTTCCAGCTGGTCTTATGAGGTCCATGTTGGACACCACTCTGTAGAGTGCTAAATAAACACTAACTTCTGATGATTGTGGAAAAACCAGCAGTCTTTTCAAAGTCATATCACAGAATCATGTAGGTTGGAAAAGACCCTGGACACCATCAAGTTCAACTGTAAACCTGACACTGCTCAAGAGCACCACTACACAATATCCAGTGAAAGGAAATGCCTTAAATGTATGAAAACGTAATTCATATACACTGGTCCAGTTTTTCAAAACAGTAAGAAACACAAATATTAGAACTATATGCAGAATTCCAGGTTCATTTGCAAAGACACTGACAACAAATTTTTTCCTGGCTTGTCTGTTAATTCTTTGAAGAATATCCCATTTCTCCCTCTGAACTCACACCATCAAGGTAGAGCTTCTGTTTAGGCAATTTAATCGCCATAATACTTAGATCTTACTCTCCTTTTCTAGAACAATATTATTCAATGGTGTACTCTACATCTTTGTAGCTTTGCTCTTATCCATATTATTCTGCATTTGGTTGCAGAATTATAGGATGTTTGCTCAATTAGTTGAGCATTTCCAGCTACTCAGATCATTCTGTCTGAATGCAGTCATCTTGACAATGTCATTGTAGGTTTTACCAGTGCTTATTTTACAATTACTCTGACATGAGATGAGAACCCTTGAATACTGATGATTATGATAAAACTTTGCCAGATAGAATTTAATAGAGACAACAGTTTATCAAAGATGCCTTCAATGCGCTTCTGCACAAACCAATTCTAATTTCCTGATAAAAGGAATACAATGCAAATAAATTTAAGTAAAATGATCTATCTGTGGTCTACAAAGAAAGGTAATAATTACAGCACATACTTCCTTCACCATCATCTGTAACTCCCAACACCAATCTCAACAGACACTGAGCATGTTTCCGTTCTTTTAGCAGCACCTCAGCATAGCCCGGCAGACGGAGAAATAAACCAAAGGCAGCCAAAGAATGTGCAGGAATGGGAGACATAGTCTGGACTGTTGACTTGATCGGTGGAGGTTCTGCAGCAATTGTTTCTGGTGCTTCATACACCAATTCCCCTGATTGTTCAATGGTAACCCATTCAAACTGATCACTGTCCTTCTGTTTTTCCTGTGTGGCCGACGTAACCACTGGAGTGCTCACCTTAACCAACAGAAACAATAAAGAAATTTGGCAGTCATTTAGTTGAACACCTTAAACAAAAATTCTATTATAGTAAGGGTCTAAAATACATGCAATCTTAATGTAGGACACAATAAAGAAGTCACATGAAATACTCTACCATTTGCAGACACAGGGACCATGCTAAATGGTTGAAAAGGTCATACTTGTTGCATTTGCAATACAGTGCTAGAAAGTCGTGCCTACACAAACAAGCAAAACATTTTGCCAACCTAAAATCGTAAGTTAATGCTTCTTGCTTAAATATAGAGGCATAACAGAAACTAATTACTCTGAAGTAAACATAAAGATTAATTTATGTACCGTATTGTTAAATAAGAAATGGCCCTTTTATTTTTCACATTAAACACTGTGAACGTATTTAATTTTTAATTCCATATTGCAAAAAGAAGAAAAATTAATCATAATGCCTTTAAAAACAAAGAATAACTTCAGGTAACTTAGCAATTTTGTAGCAACTCGTAATCCTTTGGAGCTTTTGATTGATTTGGAAGGCTTTATTACTATTATACTCTAACAGAACAGTCTGTTTTATAACCTGAGGTCTGTGCAGTCAAGCATTATGACGGGACCAAGAGTTTAAGGGGGTAGTAGCTGTACAGTGCCCCAAGACACAATCAAACAATTTAAATGAAATTATGACACCAAGGTCCTTCTCATAATTAAATGTCACAGAGGTTTCAGGCTTTCATGATATTCAGATAAACTGATTTGATCATATTCAGAAATTTAGTACTTATCACCAGTCTGATCAAAACTGGAAAAGATCAATATAAAAAGCCTTTGCAGAAATTATCCAAAATACCAAATTCCTAATTTAAAGTCAAAGCCATGTTTTACTGCATTTATTCCAATTTTCTTCATATTAGGAGAATCAGAAGTGCCAGTGACTTGGAGAAATATAAAAGTAAAATTAAAGAATTAAGGGTCTGGAGAAATCATCAGTCTTCACTCTGAATAGTCTGTTTAGTATCACTGTATTTAATTTTTTTTATGGTTCGCAGAATTCTTATTCAGTATTTGAATTTAAACATATACCTCAAGCTAAGAAATTGTGAAAAGACAGTAAGTTCCTAGGACTATAGAAAAAGAAGGAAAAAAAAAAAGAAATTAAATTTCTCATGGTCATAAGTTACCTTTCATGTGTTACAGAATGCCATATATCAGTTTTCTTCAATACAGAGTACACATTATTCCTCTTGCAATTCATAATACAGTAACGGTTTATGTAAACACTTTTCCTTAACTTGCAATTTTTCAACTGCACTGATATTGGACTGCTAAGGCCTTTATAGAACTATTTACAAAGGATGCATACTAATTATCCAGTCTCATTACAGGGTTCCTATGGTTGCCATAATTTTACAGGCAGGGTACTGAACAGCACCCTTAATTAATGATTAATTCAGTTTCAAGGGGAATAAATACTCTTTCCTGTTAGGAGTATCAGCCAAAAACTTCAAAAACATATCAAATAGAATCTGAATAATTCACAGGTTATTTTTTCTCTTTTTAGCAGTGTGTACTTAGAACAGCAGCCAAAGGAGTAATTCCACACTAATGCCACTATTGACACTTTTGAAATGCCTATCAGTGCATCCAGAGGAATTCTATATATAAGTATACAAATAGTACCTATTATTTCTTAATATAAATATATTTTAAATGATACTGTTATTTAATGTAATAAAATTACATCATCTGCTTTGAGAACTGAATTTCACTTAAAAATATCTATGAGGATACATTTGCATGAACAATTAAGTGATAACCATGTATGCCTTTATGGTACATCAGTAACTTCATATTACTGTGGCCTCCAAGTTATTTTAAGTTAACAGAAGCAGCTTGCCTTGGTCCCACAAAGACATGGCTACTCAGGCAGTCTGACATGGACAGGAAACAAATGTACAGCTGGACAGGGCTCTAGAGTTATGCACTTGCCTATTTTAAAGTAACTTTCCCACATAACTGAGAAGTTAAACTGCACCATAGAGAAATATAAGGAAAATACTGTCCTTAAACAAACAAACAGAATACTCTCAGCATGTTTTCTGACATTTATTTTTTTCCACTCACTTGTTGAATTACGTCAGGATAAAGCATAGGGAGTCTCTCGGCAATAAGAGCCAGTCCACCCATGCCGGCAAAAACTTGTAGTGGAGACTGAATGGGACAGGTTTCAAGAAGTGATTCATCTAGAACTGCATCCATACACTCGTCCCCAGGACTGATGGCTTCATCTTCAGGGCAAGGTCCCAGTAAATCTGCATGCTCTATAAAAACACAAATGTAAAAGAAATTAATACATATCATCAATGCTGTGTTTATTTCTTTGTCCTCATTTAAAAGTGGATTTCAAAAGTATTGGTCCCTTCTCAAGCAAAGACTGAGCAAGAACCTGAAATTAATACAAGAATATCTAGAGAAAATAAGTGTTAGTGGTACCTTTTGCCAATGACAGCAGATCCGTGTCAAACTTAGCATTATTTATACAGGACTACATGTTAGTTATTAGAATTTTATGTTCTATTAGAATTTGATCTATGCCTTCAAGACTTTGCTAATTTTGGAATTATGACACTTTTTAACACTCTTTCATATAGAAGTTAAATGTAGGTTTATTATTCTCCAATGAAGAGTTTATAGGTGAAGAAAGGAAAGATAATCTTAACCTTAAATTAGTTTGGCTTCTCACATCTCCTCTCTGTGAGGTGCCAAAATGACCCTCTGCGAAAGCCATAAAATATAATTCTACCCTTCCTCATGAAAAAAGATCATGATCTGGATTTCTAGCTTTCTACTTGCCTCCATCCTCCTCCATCCTATGACTAAGCACCCTAACATCTTGCACAACAGACAAAAAAATGAACATTCTAGGCACTTATGCACACAAGTATATACAGAATATCCAGAACCCTACCACAGTTCCTTACTGCCCAAAAATCAACCCTCTTTGCTAATTGCCACAGGCAAACTTCAGTAAATATTCTGTATATTTAATTTAAATATCTGTTTTGCAGATTGCATTTTTAAGCAATGTAATGGAGGGGTCCTCTGAGTCTTCACAGTACAGCCACATCAAAAGGCAGGAGAGATCAAGTGGTCTTAGTATCTCTTCACTGTGAGCAGTTTGACACTCATGATAATCTCCAGTTATACTCTAAATATATATTACATGTACTATTATTTATCATATACTTGTAAAAACACAGAAGCACATTAAAGAATAATTTGTGCAGCCACCAAAACAAATTTCTTATGAAAAAAATTTTTCAACAGCAGACGCTGTATCTTTTAACAAATACTTCATCTTTCAAAACTGTTTCTTCCCTAATTTGGAAGGGAATAGGAAACAGCAGGTCTTTCCCCATCCTAATTCTCAATTTTTAAACACGAAAGAAGACATCACTGATATGCTGTGGGAGAATCACATTGCTTTGGAACAATATGATCAAAGTGTAAGATTTAGTAAGTTTAAATCAGGGACCTGTAGGAATATGTGCATCAATTCATCCTACTACAAACACATAGACTATGAGAAGTCTGTCTGTCTGAAGAAGTCCTTCATAGACAGACTAAGAAAAGGTCACAGATACTTTCAAAGCAGGATAATCCTTGTAAGAAAATGTCCAAAGTGTTTTGTAACACGTTCAATACATACAGCTTTGATGTCTACTGTTCTAAAGGGCACAGACAGAAATCTCCTCTGTGGAAGTGCTCCTTTTCCCCACAGACAGTGGGTGAGGGTGTCACAAACTTCCCTTCCACCAGACATATGGAGGATTCCACCTCACTAGGCTGAATATGATCTGCAATTCAATTGCTTGCAATGGCATGAATTGATTGGACCGCAAGAAATGTTAAGATATCCTTCATAACAATGGTTTTAAAATAAAGATTTTGATAAAAAAATCTCACCCCTCTGTTTTGCAGTGTAAAAAGCTGTAAGCCTTCCCAAAGGAAGAAAATAGAAACACAGAGATACTGATAATGTACAGAAAGCTGCTTCTCTACAAAAGACACATGAAAAGAAAGTTCTCAGTGAGTAAGGCTATAGGCAGATCCTTTCATCCTGAGTGCAAATACATCCCATCACCTTCAATAATCACTCAAGGAGTTGCACTTAAGCATGCTTCTCAAGTCCTTGCTTTAGTTAATCTTCTCATAATCCAATTAAAACCATTTCACCTCCATGAGTATTTTCCAAGTTTTCAGTGAAGTCATGCACTTCAGCTGTGGAAAACTGCTGATCTCAAAAAAGGCATTGAAGCACACAGAAAAAAATGTTAATAAATGACACTTTTCCTCAGGTAGTAGTAAATGTAGCATTAGAGACACCATGTGAAGCTATAAAATCTATCCAGCATGGATGGTGTCAAAAAACCCACGGTCTACTTTAAATAGCAAGTAAAGAAACCCTGATATGTAACAATGTTTTCTCTAGATATTACAAACTAGTCATGGAAAAGCAGTAGCTCTGACCCTCATTATTGCAGAGTGGTGATTATGAATAAAACTAATACTTTGTTGTCCAGCACCACAGATCAATGGATTTGTAACAACAAACTCAAATTTTGAAAGGTATTTGTCTCAAGCTTTTTTTTTTTAAAAAGTGCCCAGTAACTTAATAAAAAGTTCAGAGGACCTTTATGTCTTCACACGCAACTTTACTACTAAATTGAACCTTCTCTAATGATTTGAGTTTTATTCAAATAGCAAAATACTTACTGTATGTTTAGAATTTAAATAAAGAGAGTAACTTAACAAAAGTATTATTTGAAAAAGATACATCTCCTAATAGTGTGAGATATGTATATCCAGATGTAGAGTCATGAAATGCTTATTTCAGACCAGATATTAGGAAAATTACAATTTTTTTCAACACTTCTGTTTCTTATCTTTTCTAGAAACAGATTATCAAGTGAACAGTTATTAAAATAAGCCCCTGTCTTAGAAGAACTAAATTATTAACTTTGGAATTCCATGCTGCATCAGCAGGCTGATGATCAGTAGATCACAATTAGCTTAATGTCAAAGTCCCATTTCTCTAAGTCTTGCCTAAAGGAATGATATAAAAATATTTCAGAACAGATTCCTGGGATAGATCTCCTCCCTTCCCCTTTCTCAGCAAGTAGATAGCAAGCAACTGGCAGAAGTATTATCAAGAAATATATTGTATTAGAAAATGTTAAATGTTTTTAAAAGCTGGAGTTATAAGACCGGCTTAGATGGCTTGAGAGAAATCCCCATTTTCAAAGCAGCATTTGGTACTTAAAGCAGCACAAACACTCACTAGAGAGAATTGATACGTGGCAAGAAATAAAATATATTGTATCTATATAATCATAATTGTATCACACACAATATTACAATGAAAAAGGAAAAGTGAAACCAGAACAGCCATCTTGGAGAATCTTACAGATACAATTTAGGCAGGCAATGAATTTGTACTTTATCACAAAGTTTAGCTCTTGTCTAGAAAATAATAGCTCAGGCAAATCATCCAAGAAAATACAGAAAACTCCTGTGTCTCATCAAGAAAATCAAAACAATTTTTGTCCAAAATAAAAACATTTTTAAAGGGAGTATACCAAAAACATAAGAACACTCACCTTTTTCTGTGTGAAGGCGTTTAAATGAGTCTGTTTTTGATAAGCTTGGATCTGAGATTACTTTGGAACCAAGTTTAACAGTCAAATCTATTGATCGGTATCCTTGAGGGAGTTTGCGGTCATACAGCAGAGTCAG
Source organism: Illadopsis cleaveri (assembly GCA_013399915.1). Classification (NCBI taxonomy): domain Eukaryota; kingdom Metazoa; phylum Chordata; class Aves; order Passeriformes; family Timaliidae; genus Illadopsis; species Illadopsis cleaveri. The sequence goes on from VXBB01024947.1 coordinate 547,811, forward strand.
AAGCTGGGCAAGTGTCATTTCAGCTGGTAATGGCTGACCTAGACAACAGCGCATCAAGTCAGAGAGGAAAATTCTGATTGGGTTATTTTAACATACATACTCAGGTGCTGTTCATTACTTGCACCACAGATGCTAAGTAGATTAAATATCATCTGGGTCCAAACTAAGACCTTAATCTTACCATTTGTTCTCTTGGGAAAAGGGGCCCCATCAGTTTGGAACCAATCATCAAAAAGATCTATGCCAACATTCCCTAAGACAGCTCTGCGCTGAGAGCACAAGCACTTGGCACATTTAACAAATGGCTAAAGCTGTAATTTGATGTGCATTTTAAGTGGGTACTGGCTGTCCCCTTCTATTAAACACCACCTATGCATCACCCTTGAATTGTGGGAGCATAGAGGTATTTGTGACCAGAAGGTAAAACAGCTGGTATTGAAAAAAGTGGAAAACAAAGAAACTGGCAATTCTTTTTCACACCTACTGATCTCAAGTCTAGCTCATTACTCCTGTGTCAGGACAGCAGAACTCAGCAGGAAAAACTAAAAAAAAAAAAAAAAAAAGGGCACTACTTTTCTCCACAGCAACGTAGACTTGAAATGCACATGCTATACAGTCCAAAGTGATTTCTCTAATTCAGATTTTGGCCACTCTGTTGACTGCAAATACGTTCTTCCCTGAAATTACAAGCTAATCTCAAGGCAGAGAAATTTTGCCTGACAGCAAGTAGATTTACACATGAAATATCTTAGAGTTGGGTCATTTTATCTTGACTGTATTTAATCAAGTAAAACAGTATCTAAGAGTTTTTTAGTAACAACCTGTTTCTTCAATTGAAGATTGTGTCCTAAGAAAAACAAAAATTAAAAATGCCTTGCCAATGTGCAGGTGAATAAGTTTTCTACCCATTTTTCCCCACCACTGATTTTCTTCACATGGCTTATTATTTTGTCACAACTGTCTGCTGTGCAAGACATGACCACATCACAAATACAGAACAGTTTACATGACTGCCACAAGTCAACCTTTGCCAGCTACACACTGAAAACAAGCACTGGGTTTTGATCTCATCTCCAAAACAGCAGTATCATAGATTATCCAGAGTTGGAAGGGACTCACAAGGATCAAAGCCCAACTCTTGGCCCTACACAGGACAGCCCCAGGAGTCACATCATGTGCCTGAGAGCATTTTCCGAACACTTCTTGAACTGCCAGGCTTGGTGCTGTGACCACTTCCCTGGCGAACCTGATCCAGTGCCCAACCACCCTCTTTTCCTAATACCCAACCAAAACCTGCCCTGACACAGCTTCAGGCCTTTCCCTGGGTCCTGTCACTGGTTAGCAGAAAAGAGATCAGTGCCTACCCCAACCTCTTTCCCCCATGTGGAAGTTGTTGACTCTCCCCTCAGTCTCCTCCAGACTGGCCAAGTGACCTCAGCCATCCCTCACAGGACTTCCCCTCAAGGCCTTCACTGTCTTCATTGGCTTCTTCTGGACTATCTTTAATAGCTTTATGTCCTTCTTACATTGTGTTAGCCAAAACTGCCCCCAGCACTCGAGGTGAGGCCGCCCCAGTGCAGAGCAGAGCAGAACAATTCCCTCCCTGGCCCAGTGGTAATGCTGTGCCTGATGTGCCTACCCTCTAGAAGAGCCTGTAACCATCCACCATGGCACACCAATCACTGGACTCATCCCACCAGCTTTTTGCTCATCCATTTTAGATATTTCAATCTAAGTATTAAAATATGATCCTGCTAACAATTGCCAGAGGATAGCGTCAAAGCTGGTAATTTGATAGTAAGTTTCAAATTCAGGGATTTTTGGGTGAAAACGACTTTGATCAGAAGTTAACCACTTAATTCCATTAGCTGGGTCCAAACAAGAAGCTGTTCTGGATAAAACTGAAGTGTTCCACCCATGTTTTTGTCCTTTATTCCTTATCTAAGTCACTACAATTTCTTTCTACTCAAGAGAGATTGCCAATCTTGCCACCAGCTTGGCAACCTAGCCATACTATATGTGATATACATGGAACATGACCAGCTGCTTAGGACATGCTGCTGCTTTAAAACATAAATGTTATAGAATTCAAGAATATTTCTGAACTGGCAAATCAACCTTTCAGAGAGTAATGCAAGATAGTTGCCCACTTAGAACCTGAAATAATAGGGCACTGGTACCAGTTCAGTTCTGTATCGCATGTGGAAGAAAACCTAAGTCACCTTTCAAGCCCACCTTGCTGTCATTTGTGAGTGAAAGTGGAAGTGTTTTGAGAATTTTTTAGGAACAAGGTACTAAACTTCAAGGGAGATCAACATAATTGCTACTTTTTTTGAGCTGCTATGATGCTACAATGCTGCAGTTGCCAATTGTCATAATGCTTTCCAGTTGAAAGCTGTTTACCAGCCCAGAAGTGCTCCACACTTCCAAGATGCTAATGCCCGTACCACTTGAACAACTTCCTGATCATGTACCAGACACTGAAAAGACCATAATTTTGATGTTTAAAATGTATTATTGAAGTTACCTGGTAGTAGTTTATGGTATAGATGAAAGACTGGAACACTAATGGTCTTGCTGGAAGATTCTCCTCCTGAGGAAGAAGTACCAACTTTATCTGCCATCACTCTTCCTCGCCTTGATGGTGGACGTGGAGGAGTGGATGAAACAGCTCTTTTTGACTGAGATTTCAAACCTAGCAGAGAAGTAAAAAATTTCAAGTTGTTCTAGTATTTAATACCTTCAGTTAGCCAAGATACAACATACTCAAAACCTTCAATGAGAGAAAAATGCAAGAACTGGACCTCACTGGCTTAATTAAATACCAGAATAACATTCATGTATAAAACATATTTGGATATAATCCCAGTAATTTTAGTTAAAAGGCTGTGCATTCTCCTAAGCCCCAAACATAAAGCAAACCATAACTAGATGATACCATGCATAAAAAAGCAAAAGCGATTCTGATTCTCCTCTCACTAAAGAGAGTGTCTCACCATGGGCCTCACAGCAAAACTTTTTAAGGCTGTCTTTTCACCTGAAAGCAAGAAGGGCAAAATCTTCCAAATCGACAGACATTTCAGCACAGATTATAGATAACAACCACTTGTCTGGCCTACAAAGGTGACTTCAGCTGCAGTACTGACAGTACCACATGTGATGAAAGGTGTCTTTATATGTGCTTTTCAAGTTCCCTGGCCCCAAAACATTTGAAGTAAGCACTACATGAAAATTAGGAGGCAGAATAGCTACATAAAAGCTTACTGTTACCACACAGCAAGACTGCCTTATCTTAGGAAAGCTTTAGGTGACTCAAGGTACAGCAAAATTATACTGCAATCATGTACCCTTATGTGCAGGTGACAGACCAAGGTAAAAAGCCAGCAGGTCAAAGATACAAAGACAGACAATTACTAAGTTATCATTGTCCAAGAGCTGCCACAAAACTAACAACATCCACACTTCAAATGCTGTAATACACTCTGGTTTCAGCTGATCATTAGAAGCAGCTCCAATGCACAACACATTATCCAATAATGTCAGTACACTAAACTAGTTGCCTCAGAAAGATCAGGCTGCAAATACCATCTTCTCCCTCTATTAATTTTACCCATAGGTAAAAAGTTAAATACTTTTAACTTCTTGAGATTCTGAGGGCACTTAAAAAACCCTCAGAATATGTGAAAAATTAATGAGAAAAAAAGAAAATATTTGACAAACAGGTAGTAAAAACAAATGCAAATGAAATAAGTTTATATTTAAACTCCTACTCAGTTGGAAAAAATTTGAAACAACACCAGAAAAAACTGAAATCTGCTTCTTTTTAATAGAGAATGGGCTGTATCAGGCAGTAGGATGAGCGATGCAACTGGAATGACATGGCTGACTATGCTATGCCCTATCTTCAAGCTTGGCATAATATTTTTGTTTCTTTCTAGATTTTATTTGTGTTTTAACCCTTTGCTTGGACTTGTTAATATTTTAGATACTACTAATGCATGTTTAACTTGTTTAAGTGGCACCTACTGTAAATACCATCAGATAAAGATGCTGTAATTAATATAGCTATGTTGTTTTAAATGCATACCAATTTCAGTGAAACTGCTGCCCTATTCAACATTGGCATTAAGAGTTATATCTACATCTAAAAACCTGAAATAAAAAGCTTAAGAAATATTGGTGCCAAAAGTCAAAGGAAATCAGCATCTCTGCTTTATGCTTCATGAAGTGTGAATGAACTCGAGGTACCTCAATAATGGTAGAAAGCTAGATAGGAAGGGAGTAGTTTGAAGTCCATTAATCAACTTCAAACTGAAAGACTAATGACTTCTACAGCCATCATCTGAACTGCAACATTTGTGTACCACTGCAGAATTACTATGGTCAATCTATATCCTCCAACAATAGGTCTGCAGGAAAAGGGCTTACATGAAAGACTTCTGAAGGTTCGACTCATTAGTTTATATAAACTGAATGCTTTGAAAGAAACTCCAGTAGTAGTTGTTTCCAAGTGGAATAACACAGTTTTATGCCGACATCTCCATCCAATAGTTTTTAGCACAGTACCATTAGGTGTTATGCAAAGTATGTGGATACCTTCTATTTCCAAAGCATATTTTGGGAAGAGAGGTGATTAAACTCTGTTGCACCAGCTACTGCAAAAAGGCAGACGCAATAATACTCTCCAAGCTCCATGGGTGTCTTTAAAACATGCTGTAAAATACCCTAGCAACAGCATCCACAAAGATATTACTGACCCATATATTTAGGTGTACAAAGATTTGACAAATTTGTCAAAGCATAATTTGCTAGAGGTAGCTGTTTCCCCAGGAATCAATCTTTGCGGTCTAACAGTCACTTACATTACAATTGTAGTACTGGGTACTACAATCTAACCATCACTAGTAATAAAATTAATTATTGATAGATGTTTTCTTTCCCACACACACTTCTAACACCAGAAAGATCCATTTTGTAAAACACAGAAGAAAAAGACATACCAGAAGCAACAACAACACTGTAATTGTCCTGAAATCCATTTTCTGCTTTAACTTTTTCTTTCTCTTCATAGTTCTTTTTTTCTTTATCCTCCTTCTGTTCATTAATTAGCTTAGCTGTAATACTGGGTGTATCTATATCGGGATGGAGAGGACAAGGACAAACAAAGAAAGAGAGGAAAGAAAAGCATTTCAAGATACTAAGTTGATTTTATTAGTTTCTAAGCTGTTAACAAGGCTATTCTTAACTACTGTAGTGTCTCAGAGTTCCAGCACAGGCACCAATAGTCTTGTCAATACCTATGAATTAAGGTATTATAGTAATCCTGTCCTCTTCTTCCCCCAAAAACTCTGTCCTCTGACAATTTAAATCTGTAACAGTTCAAAACCATTACTTGATGAGTCCAGTGTTTTCACATTAAAAAACTCACTAAACCACTGCAATCAACCAAAAATAAGATTAAGCAAAATTATCCTATCCAAACCCAAATCCAATGAACCAAAAAACCCACAAAAAATCTTGAAAAAACAACAACAGAAAAAAAAATTCCAAACCACTTCTTTCAAGGATAGCAGCAGACTTATTTAATTAGGCTCTTGTACTTGAATCTGGGTATCTCTCCTTACATACTGATCCAATTTCAGAACTGGTAAATTCCCTTCCTTTGAAATTGGAAGATGCCTGAAGTACATTACACAACCAAATCTTGAGCTGTTTGCTTAAGAGAACATTAGATTACTGCAGTTCAACCATTTTGGTTCAACCATTAGTGTAGATCACAACTATCAGTAAGTTATTAAATCTAATCTAATTTATTAAATCACTGATGATTGGTGACAGTGGACAATTTCATACCCTGTATGATACAAAACTGGTACCAAAATGGCCAAGTAATTCTCTAATTGCCTCTGAGTAGTAACTTGCTCCCACATAGCCACAGCAGCTTTAGGGTATAACCAGACTCAAGACCTAGAAGTACCATCCAGCTACCTTTAACTGTGTCAGGAGTGGGTGAGGTGCTGAAAGGGACGTGGTTTGGCTGCTTGGAAATATATTATGATTTGTGCCTGAAGACATTAATTATGTCTGTGTTAGACAGCAGTGGAGACTAAAAAAAGATAAAGAGTGGGAAACTACTGCCACTTAGGACTCAACATTTACACACATACACTCTCTCTATGTATAGATCTATGTGTATATATACAAACACATAAGTATTATTACTACTACTATTATTATTAGTAAATTTCTGAGTTGCTCTAGTTTTGTCCCACAGACTCAATGTCCACTTACTGCACCGGAATTTAAAAGTCATTAATAAAATCATTAAAGAAGGTTAAGCAATGGTGTTTTAACTACTCAGGCAATACCCAGATTTGTTGTTCTGTTTTTCTGACTCAAGCAGTAACTCAAGACTAATGTGCATGAAATACAAAACAACTGGTACGCATCCAGGCAATCCTATCTGCTGTGTACTGCCTATTTTCTTCCTACAGTGAAGGGATGCAAGCAGAAGATCTATCATTTTAGGACCCCTTTCTCCCCCCTCTTTAATTTAAAAGCTAGGGAAAAACAGTATGAAATTATTATGGTTCTTGTGATTTATTTATGCAGAAAGTATGAAATGGTTAATTTGAGACATTAACAGTAGTTCAGACAAAAGAAGTTAACCTAAGGGACAGATTCTGACACTGGATCTTCATGACTTCCTATTGCTGTAGTGGTGACAGTCTTTTCTTTCTTTTCCACCCCAGTCCACCCTTTCTCTCTCTCACCCCAAACACACAGCTTGCTCCTCTTATATTCAAGCCTTTTTCACTCTGTCCTAACCATGGACTTCATGGAATGCCATACAAGAACCACAAAGCCAAGGCATAACAATGGTACAGCAAACCCTACAGTTAGGGTGCCCTACAAAGTCAGCACTTGACCATTTTCAATTACAGACATTAGTTTACCACAGCATCACATTCTCCTCTCCAGTCCTTCCTAGCACTGGCTATCAAGCTGACAACAATACACCACTAAGGCAGCTGCTCAGCACAGTTTATGTCACTGCCCAACAACTGATCCCTACCTTGTATTAAGTGACCATCCCACCCATTACAGAAATGAGATCCTTGTGCAGTTTGGGGTCAGAAAAACCTTAGTCACATTTCACACATGACTCTCTGGACAGTAAATAAATACAGAATTCTATCAGAAATAGTAAACTAATCCTAGATAAATAGGATACAAGCATTTAGCTAGGAATGGATATTTTTCTATTAAAATCCTAAAACACATCTTGTCCTACCTAGTACTCTGCCAAATAATATTTTACTACTCCTATCAGCTTGTTAGGTAACATTTATTGCCCCAAAAAATTCATTAGCAATTTCAATGTAAAGATTTTTCATAGATACAAAAAAACAATAAAAAAGTAAAAAAAGTTGCTTTTAACTCCATGAAGACTTGTCTCATAAATTACAAGCTGATTCACTGAGTTCCAAAAAGGTACACATTCAAGTAAACCAACATACACAGGAGCATACATACCTAGTCAGATGAATGGGCAACTAAGTGCACACCCCTCAGTGCACATCTCCCATACAGCAAAAATATAACTGCTCTAACAATCTTTGACTTTTCTTTGGTATTGTTGAGTACCACATCTTAAGAATAAAGAGGAAGTCCCNTTAATGCCTTAACATTGTACTCTCACTATGCATAATTTTAAAATTAATATCTAAAAGTAAATTATACTTTTCATTTTCCATTCAGTAAGCAAAGGCAAATATATATATAGCAGACAAATGTATAAGCACAGAAATTAAATGGAGCATTTATCAAGGTCCTTTTCACAGGACATTTAACTGACAAAATTTGGGGAAATTTAATGAATATTAAATTTAATGAAAGACTGATATTTGCAGTCTTTCATTTGTCAAACAAACAATATAAGATTTTTTTTTTTTAAAACTGCATCTTAAAAAAAAGCAAGCAAACACCACGAACTATTGCAAACTTGCCTGACACACGATCAAGAACCTCTGCTAGAGTTGTTGAGACAGGCAAGTGAAGAGTACGAAATTTGTGTCCAGCTCCATACATTGGATGTTGAATTACATGACTAGTAGCATTAATTCTACCTTTGTACAGCTGAAAGGGAAAAACAGTGAACATTAATTATGACTTTAACACTGAGAAATAACTTAAACCACTATGTTCTTATAAAGCCATGTCAGCTAGATAAAGTTAAATTCTTAGTGTGCTAAAAAAGAAAACTGACATATCCTTCAACTTTGGAGGTTCACAGCAAAAATGCATCAAATTAGGACATGTTTAGTTTTTTAACTCAAAATAATTTCCTTTGAAAGTCTACAATATTTTTAGGACCAGAAACAGTATGATATCAGCTTTGCTTTAAAAAAACAATTATTTTACATAGCTGTAATAGGAGAGAAAAATTGCATGCCTGAGACTTGCAATTATTTAGGAAATGAAAACTTAACTCTGAAACTAAATATCAAAAAATAACAATATACTCTTAGTAGAGAAAGATGACATTTCTGTGTTGCTCTGACTTGAGGAAGAAGTTTATTCTAGACTTTATATCTACTTTTTGTTATTATGACAGGTAGCTAAGCCACTATTAGTTAAAACACTGCAAATATTTTACCATAATGTATTTTAGACAGCCCTGAAGACCTGTTTATTAATATGCACTAACAGGACCTATTTATTGCTATGCAATGCAATAGGAAAAATTTGTATTTGCTGACAACCAGAACTGAGCTTCTGAAAAACAGTTTTGGTAAGAACTTTTAAGATAAAAATGGGGAACCAATCTTTGAAAGGTTATGTTGTTGGGTATTCTAGAAGTATATCCTGTACATCCACATTATTTTTAAGGTTTTTCTTTGCTTGTTATAGGAGGAATCATCTCAGTAAGACCACAATTTCCCAGTGTTTTTAATACAAGAAACTGGATTATGACAACTTGAAGACATTTTTTCTTTTACATATCTAGTAACAGCTTTCTGTAAAAATCTGCTGTATGTAAAACAATTAACAGAAAGTTGATGCTACCTTCACGCTATCAATGGACCTGTTAACAATTACTCAGCCAAGTTAAAACACTTAAATATTTGTGGTAAAACTGTATTTGAGCTTCCTTTTCCATTTTATACAATCTGGTCCAGTTTCCCTCTCAAATCTCTCCTGTAGTACTTTACTTCTGAGATGCAGAAACCAAAGCCACAAATACTTTTTTCTGGATGGGAGTATCAGATCCTTTAAAGAAACCTGTGGCTTCACCTTAGTTTTTCAGTCACAGCCTTCAACAGAGAGCACTTTAGACATCAACTGTAATTCTGTTCCAGTGAAGCATGTGGAATCATAAAGCATACATCTGCTTCATAAATTAATTCACATATTTGTCACTCAATTTATTCATGGCATTTTGGCTAACTGCTGAAGGATATCTGCCAATTTTGACTATGATTGATCCTCAATGAAACTGCTAAGGACTACTACTGGACAGATNCCCGGATTTTTTTTAATTTTTTTTAACTAGACATGTATAAAACTGATTTTTCATTTAACATGTCCAAACAATTTTTGCTCTATTTATTACTAGAGGAGAATCAACTTGCATCTTGCCTGGTTTTACCTAGAGAGCTCTAGCATGGACATGACATCTTCAGTATGAATTCGACTTCTTAACTAATTTTGAAAAAAATATTAACCCTAATCTTTAACATACAGTTCTGTTTCCTAAAGTATTAAATGAACACTAAAATTAAAAGTGGGATTCATTTTAAGATTAAGATATCTACCATTTAGGTGTCAAAATCCATATTATGGTCTGTAAAAGCCTGATCAACAGAGCTCTCTACAGAGAAGTTCATCTCTCAGTGTATATTAAAGTAGTATAACTGAAAGTACTGAAATTTAAAAAACAAACAAATTAATGCCTTAACATTGTACTCTCACTATGCATAATTTTAAAATTAATATCTAAAAGTAAATTATACTTTTCATTTTCCATTCAGTAAGCAAAGGCAAATATATATATAGCAGACAAATGTATAAGCACAGAAATTA
>VXBB01024947.1:558366-577212 GCA_013399915.1 Illadopsis cleaveri
AGGAAAAATTTGTATTTGCTGACAACCAGAACTGAGCTTCTGAAAAACAGTTTTGGTAAGAACTTTTAAGATAAAAATGGGGAACCAATCTTTGAAAGGTTATGTTGTTGGGTATTCTAGAAGTATATCCTGTACATCCACATTATTTTTAAGGTTTTTCTTTGCTTGTTATAGGAGGAATCATCTCAGTAAGACCACAATTTCCCAGTGTTTTTAATACAAGAAACTGGATTATGACAACTTGAAGACATTTTTTCTTTTACATATCTAGTAACAGCTTTCTGTAAAAATCTGCTGTATGTAAAACAATTAACAGAAAGTTGATGCTACCTTCACGCTATCAATGGACCTGTTAACAATTACTCAGCCAAGTTAAAACACTTAAATATTTGTGGTAAAACTGTATTTGAGCTTCCTTTTCCATTTTATACAATCTGGTCCAGTTTCCCTCTCAAATCTCTCCTGTAGTACTTTACTTCTGAGATGCAGAAACCAAAGCCACAAATACTTTTTTCTGGATGGGAGTATCAGATCTTTTAAAGAAACCTGTGGCTTCACCTTAGTTTTTCAGTCACAGCCTTCAACAGAGAGCACTTTAGACATCAACTGTAATTCTGTTCCAGTGAAGCATGTGGAATCATAAAGCATACATCTGCTTCATAAATTAATTCACATATTTGTCACTCAATTTATTCATGGCATTTTGGCTAACTGCTGAAGGATATCTGCCAATTTTGACTATGATTGATCCTCAATGAAACTGCTAAGGACTACTACTGGACAGATATTGTATCTATATTTATTGCTAGTGTGTAAGGGTACTATTAAAAAGACTTCTGTAAGATAAATTTCAGCTGTCAGACCCTTCAGAAGCAGTATATTTCCAACAAATGTTTTGTGTTATCATAACACAGTGCCTTGAATTCTCTTTTATAATGATGAGATGCAATTCAATAGCACTTTCCTTTCCAAAATTCCACAATGTGTACAGCAAAAAAAAGCTGCTGTCTAACATTTAAAAGTTGAGTATACTTAAGATTTAAAGGCTAAATTTACTCCATGTTTACCATACGTTATCAAAAACTCTTACTGGACAAGGTGACTGAAGAAACAAAGTCACTTTCTCATCCTCTAGCATCAGCTGCAAAAAAAGCCTCCTAATAAATCCTGAAATATTTCCAGAGGTTGGGAGGTTCCCACGCTGAGGAGAGGACTGGAACAATTCACAGAGAACCTAAGAATGCAAAATGATATCAGATTTAAAATATTTCTATATTTAGGTCTTTAAAATATACCCCTAGACAGCCATAATAGACAGTGCCCGAGACCCATGTTCAATTGTCACACAAACCAGCTCAGAAGTGAGCACCACTGAAGAAAATACCTGCAGCAAATAAGGCCCTTAATATAAAAGTTTAAAACGCTGACTATAGCATCAAAGTAATTGTAAACACGTAGATTTCTCAAAAAGATAAAGAACTGAAAATAAAGTAGTTAAAAACTGCTTTTGAATCCCTAAAGCAAACATTTCCCACAGCATAATGCACTATTACTCCCAGTCATTAACAGAGAACTGACTCCATTTTTTACTGAAGTCTACTTCTTCCTAGAGCATCACCACGTTTAATGCTGAAAAACCATTTTTTCATTATACTTGTATTCAGCTAGGTCTGCAAGGTTAATGAGTGTGACGAAGATAGCTGAATCTGCTCTAGAATGCCAAATGCAAAGCCAATATTCTGCAATACCCTGCATTTCCTTGGACACAGGCTGCACAAGCAAACTTCCCAGGAAATCTCCTTAGGTTAGTAATATTAAATATGTGTATGAAGCTCGCTGTTCATATTCCATTTCATAAAAGTTTAGCCCTATCCAATTAAACAGTCTCTTGGAGTTCAGTCTAAAGTTTATTTCTCTAAACCAAGAGGAATACAAATCTAAACACAGGACTGGACAGCCATGCCAAAACATTTTTATATATTTCAGACAAGGAACAACAGGCTAACAATTTTAATATAAATTTTTTTCAGTCAATGACAGCTTACAAAAACCCAAGTTATTATAAAGAAAGGTAAAAAACATAGAAAACTTTCAAACTTAGCTGTAGCTATTAAATGAAAACATTATTATTTTTCCTCTCTCACCTGTGCCATAAGTCTCTGGTTATTAGGATGGCAAGAGATGCACTGTAGGAAGAAAGCAACTGTTGCATTTTCAATTGCAGTCCGCTGCTGAGTGGTCAGTCCTGTGGTTACAGTCGAAGAAAGCAAGCTGGATCTTGCACTGGTCTGTTGTGCTGTCATATTGTGTCCTCCAGAGGTAGCACCAGAATGGCACAACAGGAATAAAAGTGCTGTCCACAATGGATTGACTTCAGAGCCACCCAACCAATCCTTCATCATGTGGCTGTTGCCAACTTCTGTCAGAAACCTGAGAACAGGAGCGACCAGGTCTGCCGTGATGGGCATTTTATTAAAGTGCTGTGGAACATGGTGCCTCCTGAGCCTGTCCTGGGTGATATCCATTGATTGTGCAGTGCAGTCAGAGCTAGAAGTATGGTTAAAGCAAAAACTAGCAAGACTTCTTACAAGCAGTGAAGGCAAACCTGAGTCCAGTAACTGCTTGATAGCTTCAGGAGACTGAGATGAGGCAGCAAGAGTAGCCAGGTGAGACTCTGTTAGTGCAAGAGGGGCTTGTGCATTTTTAGAGTCATCTGTCAAAGATGAACTAAGGTCCTGCTTTTTGCTGTCATCGGTCATAGACAGTCTGTGCTGACACTGCATTGGAGGAGGAGTGATACCCATCCATCCCATCAGCAAGGAAAAATAATTGGGGTGGATGTGGCACATGGAACAAAGCAAACTATCAACAGCTTTCTTCAAAACCATGTTGCAGGGAAGAGACATGGACCAGTTAAAGAGTGACCTGGAGAAGACAGAAAATTTGTATCAATACATAATTTGTCAGTAATTTTCCCCTTTTTTATCACTGGCTCATACAATGTTTTTGCACTTTTATGATCTACTATTATAGAAGCTGCTGTGAAACACTCCATGCTGAACTTGGAAGCTTCTTTTGGAACACAGTATCAGCAGGATGCTGATTACCCAAAAGGCATTTCTCAACTGTATGGTTAAATTTCTTTCACCGTACTGTATTTAAATAGATATAAACCAGCTGCACACAAAAAACAGATTTCAGTCTTTTGATAGTTGCCATACATCTTATCCATTTTTAACCAACTGCAACCTCTTTGTGTTGTCACTTCTCCAAGCTGCAGCTATTAGGATCACACATGTGTGGGTACACAGGCTCATTTACATGAAGGTCTCAATTCTCTTTAAGAACTAAAAGTACTTCAACATGTTTCAAAATTTATAAAAATTACTCTTATTGGGCATTTTCCTAAAGGTGCTGCAAAAAAATGAAAGCAGCAACAACCCTGTTGGTTGAACAACATACCCTTGCTCTCCTTACTTGACCTAAACTTAGGACACAAGTTAACAACAGAATTATTCCTCAGTGATTCTAAAATCCCACCTACCTTTGCCCTCACATTCAAGTACTATCTGCCTGAATGCTAACCCAAGGCATATGGGTGCAAAAGCTAATTTAGTTTGTATTATTCATCCTAAATTTCAGAAGGGGTACTTGTAAAGTAAAATGACAATTTCTTCACATGGACTTGTTCAGAGTATGTGAAGTACTTAAATAAAAGTCAGTTTTCCAAACTGCATTCACAGTACCTTGACACCACAAGTGTTGCATTATCTTAACATTTACATACAGAGGCGAACACACACTTCATGCCATTCAATGCTAGGTTTTTAAATTAAATTTGGATGCATTATCATATATTGCATTTCCATTTGAAGACAAGGGTTGTTTTCCCATCTTCTGGATAGAAATGTTATTCTGTGTTTAATCTAAGGGCACTTAAGGAACTCAGTGAACTCTCTGGGTCTAAGCAAAAGTTGGATTTATCACCAGTCAAGAGAATGGTTGATAAAATCCCTCCCTAACAGAAAACTCATCTCAGTGGCTAAATGATCTATAACTCTGGAAAGACAGTCACAATATCCAAAAGTCCACATATAATAAAGCTACATGCTTAACTCTTCTCCAACTATATATTAACACAATCCAAATGCCAAAATCTTCTATGAAAAATAAGGTTTTTTTCTAAATACATATTTAAAAATAACTAAGGGATTAGCATCCACTGGCCAAAGCAAAAATACTGAAATGGAAAATGGGGATGATGGGAAAATATTTCCAAGAAAAAAGTGATTTATCACACAAAGGAAAAACTTGGAGCTATAGCTATAATCCATTACAATATTTCAAAAGTTACAATATCAAAGACGATGAAACATACACATGAAAAGTTATTTTTATTAGAAAAGTTATTTACCCATATAACTCGGACAAAAAAGCTTTTATGTTTATTACAGAATATATTTTATAATTTGCTCCAGATGGTGGCTCATATGAGTGATAGTTTTATATCTGGCAGGAGGTAGGGGAACAGGGCTATATCATAACTTGCATACTCAAACTAGGTACAAACTATCATTTCTCCCTGTGATGAAAACAACACACTATCCTCCAAAAGACAGGAACTCATCTGTGAAACCCACATTTATATAAATCTAATTGGGCTGTCCATTCTAGAAAGCTCATTTTTATTAGACTTTTTCAAATCTTAAAATGTATCCTGAAAATGTGTTAAAGTGTACTGCTAAAAGGACTAATTGACCTGCAATTTAAAATTCTTAAACTGATTCCCAAGATGAACAAGCTCATTTTCAATTAAAAATTATCTACATCACAGTATCACTGAAATGTCTTTGGAAATTGTCTTGCTTGAAGTCATGTTGTACATATGTAAGAGTTCCACATGCTTGTACCTGTAACCATAACTTACATGGTTACAACTTACACTTGATGGTGTTTGAATGTTTGACAATGCCTAAGGGAGATTGGTTGTAGAAAAATATGAAGGTTTCCTAACAGTAACAACAAAACCATGTGCAAAGATCCCTTCATTAACAGCAAACATATTCAACAGTACAAATCAAAGATGCTTGACTAATGCTAGATACAGTAATTTAACAGTCATTTTTCTATAAAACATGTGAAACAATGTTACGTGGCTTTTTTGTTTTGTTTGAAGAGATGGTTAAGCAACATAAATTGCAAATATTAGATCATATATTTTCATTTTGGGAGTCACTAAGAGTATACATTTGGTGTTTAGGGTGAATTTCTCTTTAGAATGCATCAAAATGAAGCAAGTTCATAGTTTAAGATTTGCTCCAGATTTTGTGCCTTCATTTCTTTCAGATCAGACTGGCCAGAACAGAAGTGAAAACTCCCAGAAAACATCTCTCCCTTCCTACCTCTCAGCTATCAGTTACAGATACTGGATACTGTGACCAATAAGATAGTACTTCTATAACAGCATCCTAATGAAAATCCCTTATATGTACTGTGAAAATTACTGCAAACAATTTCAACAAGAATAGTCCATTAAAAGACCTCATAAACAAAACCATGAACCAGCTTATCTTTCACATATATGCAAGTATATACATGGATTTGCTGTTTCATTTCAGATTTTTGGGTCTTTAAACACAGTTATACCTGGAATACGGGAAGTGCAGTTTTGCGTTTAGAACTACAAAACTACCTGTTTGGGTATCTATAGAAAACATTTTATCAATTAGCTTCAGGCATATACCCGTCCACTACTATTTCACAGTAAGTGCCCTTCAAGTTGTATTACATCCGTGAACAAAACAATTTGATTATAAAAACAATGCAGGGCAAAACTTGGCTTTACTTACTCAAAGAGCTCCCTGTCCAGCAATGCTGGCAGATTGTATTCAACGAGCAATTCGTAACTATGCCACAGAATTGCTGCTACACAATGCAAGTGGGAAGGGGATGGCATCAAAAGCCCATACTCTCTGGTTGAGCTATTGGGACAGATGTAGCTGACCCGGCCACTTTTTTTCATAGCTGCAACTCTTGCAGAATCACTGACCCATTTCAGCAATGCTTGAATTCTGGAAGACAAGATGATGTTGCACATTATAAACGAGCAAAGACACAGTCAGAATCAAATTAGCTTGCTGGTTTTTTGTAATCCAATTTACACATTTATCTCTTTCTTTGAAGTAAAGTTCAAGCTCTTTTTTCTCAAGACTTAGATTAGGGCAAAAATTAATTCAAAAAATTTATCTTGGACAGCCAAATGTGAACCTTCTACAGAAAAAGAAAATAGAGCAGGTATCTGAGTTCTGACTATTTGGCAGAAAAGTTGAAAACCAAAGTTTTGTCACATTTCTAAGAGCAGAAAAAGAGGGACAGCATGCCCTAGAAAGGACTCAAAGAGCTAGGACAGAAAGCTGGGAGAGCTTTTTCAGATGTTTGCACTTCCATGCTACCTCATAACAATTGGATTTCAAAAATGTTTGGTTTTGTGAACTAATATCAAGCCACTGTTTAACAGGTTATTTTTTGTATATGCTTCCATATGACAACCCAAATAACATTACCTATCTTTTGTTCCAGGGTCTTGAGTTGTTCCAAGCTGATAAAGAATGTCTATTGTGGAGTCAGAAGAGAGACCATTTAATCTTCCAAACAGTAAAGGACTATTCAGATCTTGCCGCATTCAAAAAAAAAAGGGGAGGGGAAATAACAGAAGTACTTACATACGTATTTTTTAAGTGTACTAATGACATTATCACAGATTGCAATATTAACATTGAATTAAGTTCTCATTAACATAAGGATGATATTCCTGTACACACCACTGTCTCAAAACTGTGCATTTTGCACATTCAATGTTCAGCCTTACTATGAAAGGAAAAGCCATTACAACATTCATCAGATACAGGACTCAGAGGTTTACATAGTAGGGTTTTCTTCAACATATTCCAAAAAGACATGACTAATTCCAATAGAGCTGTCAAACCTCTTGCTTCATAGAAGCAAACACTTTTTTCAAAATGAAAGCTTATTTAACTCCAATTTCCATCAATGGGATTACATCTGAAGATTTACACAGATTATTTCCTTCTTTGTTGCTCCTCACTGTGTTCAACCTCTGCCCTGCCAGAAAGTACTCTCCTATCTAACAACATTCCAGCAAACAGAGCAGTCTACACTGAAACACAACTGATGGCAAAAGAAGTCATGGGTGCCATTTTAAAAAGAGCGCTTTCTGTTAGCAGCCTCAAAACAGGAAAAACTGAATTTGTTTTCCTTCATTTAGAAGCTACAAAACGGCAAAGTGGTATGAAAACATAAATACAATAAATACTCAGTGCACTAACAGAACAGCTTCTGCAAATTTCACTGAGACATAGAATATAGTTGTATCTTCATTATGTACCTCCACACATAAATACATTCAATGCTTGGTGTTATTCAGAATTCATACTGTCCTACAGACTACTGCTGCCCAAATTCTGCTGCATTATTTTCCTTAGTAGTACTTGTGCAGTATTCTTTAAAACATTTGGACACAGTATCTAAAGTAAGAGGTGTTTACGATACACTGTGTATCCTACTCTGTCTTCAAAACACCCATCTAATATAAAAACCAAACAACCCTGGTTGCACTGCTTTACCATGGTAGGACTACCCACATACAAAGACTGTGATACTCAGAAGCCCAACAAAGCACAATGACAAGTTCTGGCAACCCAGGTTCAGAATCAGAAAGCAACATGCAAATATATTGTATTTGTACTTTTATATAAGCAATGTTTTTAAGCAAGAACTGAAAAGACATACACTGCACTCACCTGCAGGATCACTCCCTGATGCCGAGCAGTTTCTTAGAAGAATGTCTATCAATTTTAGGCCAATTCTGGTGGACTGAAGTCCAATTTTCACAAGCACAGCCTCAATGTTTGGAGAATGCATCCCACAGTAAGGGGACATAAGCAAAGCGGCACATGTCTGCAACAGATTAGCAGTGGGTGCTGCAGCACTAGCCATCATTCCTTCCAAATCACTTATGTGAGTGAGGCAGTGGTGTAATAATCTTAACCATCCAATACTGAAAAGGAAAAGGGAAAAATGAGCTAATATATTATTTTATTTTAATACTTCTTATCTGTAGCACAACCACCTGTATTAGATTACAGGACAAGTACTGCAGAAAACTTCCGTGACATGCTGAAACATCATGTGAGCAAAGCAAATAACTGAATTTAAGACCACAATGAAATATACATTAGTAATGCTGTTGCAATCATTGGATTAAGATTGTAGGAAAAGCAGGGTCTGTGGGCAGAAAGAGTTAAGAGCCCGCAACTATTAAGTTTTTCAGGATTTCTCAATTCACTTACTTATTTCTTTCAACAGGAAGAAATCCTTCCCTGTTGAGGGAAGGATGAAAGGGAAGGTGTTTATATATGGGGATGGGTGTGGGGTTGGGTTTTATTGATTGCTGATTTTTTTTTTCTTTGTTGGGCTTTTTTTGCTTGTGTGTTGTTCTTTTTACATCAAAAGGAGTGAAGATGCAGCAGTAGTTGGCATTAAAATTATACACCTGCACAAACTTCCCTGACATCACAAACTTTTGGGATGATACACATTCACAATAAACTGTAGTGAACCTTAGGGAACATGATTTAAAATGCACATAGAAAAAGCACAGAAATTAAAAATGTGTTAGCTACTACATTTCCCTCATTTCTCTCATACTTTGACAAAATCATCCAGAAGTCCTTTACATGACAAATCCTGAGAAATAAACCTATTGTGATTGAATCAATTTGGAAACAGATCAATAAGACTTTATTTACAAAATACACGACAATATTATTTAAAGTAGTATCATGAACAAGATGGCAATCTAAGCTGTTTGTGAAATAAATAGCATCTTTCACTGACAAGTTCTAAACTAGCAGATTGTTTCCACAACTAACCTTTACCACAGTTTAAAAAAATGCAAACTTTATTACAGATCTTAAATTAGGCTTACAATTTTATTTTAGGAATCATTTACGCCTGAATCAATTGGATTCATCAATTACAAGAGAGCAAGTTCTCTGTTTTGTCTAAAACAAAATTCATGCAAGTTTATTGAATATGTTACTGTCATTGTTTTTATTGAGATACTTACAACATTAGGCTGAAAGCTACAATAAAACATTTCAACAAATGAGGAACATACACACACGTTCTTTCTTTAGATACTGATTATTCTTGTATGACTTTACTACAACCTTTTCTGAAGTAAAAATATAGTATAATTTGGCTATAATAATCTTCTTCACTGCTATTTAAGAGCAAAGTCCAATTTCAGTTATACAGCTTTTAATAATTATACACTGAGAGTATTTATGCTCTCTAAATTTACTTATGCTCTTATTTTTTTCCCTGCAAAAGAAAGGTTTTTAAAACTTTCCCATGCTCTCTTCAAATTTATAAACATTAAGGTTCAAAGATGAAATATTTAAAGTTAGTAAGGTTTTACAATTTAGTTAGCTAAACTTAAAAAACAGGAAATCTCAAAAATCCATCCAGTAAATTAAATCCAAAGTTGGAAAACTTTGACACTTAAAAAAAAAATCCTTATGTGTTCATTTATTTTTATTTTTAAAATGAGCAGGAAACTCAAAATGCCACCAAATCAAATAAATGCTTTTGAAAAGAAATCTTGCTGATGTGTGAGAATCATAACAGCATTCAGCTCCTATTTCTGAAATGTTTGCAAACAGCAATATTAGATATGACTTCCACAAAACATTCCATTGTTCTATTTCTGCTCCTGTTCCAATACTTATGTAACTCTGTTGACTTCTGTAAGGATAAGAAGTATTTTGGCACTCCATTTTTTTTGACAACTGCCATTAAAAACACAAAATGCAACTCTAAATGCTTTCCTATGCCTTGTATTCTCTCGCCATTGCAGGGACAAAACATTCCCTTTTACATTAGCAAACTAAGCATGCTACTGAAGAAGGCAGAAGTACTGCTTGTATTTCCCCTCATATTGGAATAAAAAAAGAGGAAGAGTTTGCTACTGAAAGATCTGACTCAGAGAAGAAAACACCATAAAAAACCCAAACCCTAAACCATGAATTGGCAGAAACTGTCCCCTGACAGTGGAGCCTTACCTGGTTTTGGAGACCTGGTCCTCAGAGGGCAGGAAGGGATTATTGACAGTGGCGGAGGAGGTGTTTCCAAAGGCAGTGAGGCCCAACAGTTTGATCTGAGAGAGGCCCAGGGTACTGGCATCCCGAGGACGATGGAGACGAAGGCAGACAGCCGAGGCAACTTCAGCTTTTACCAGCTGGATTTTTATATAGGTGAGACCACTCGTGATAACAGGAGTTGACAATGGTAACATGTTGACACCATCTGCGCTTATTTCAACAGATACTGATGAAGGGCAAGCTACAGAGTAAGATAAGAAGGTTGAACACTATTTCAAAATCTGTACTATCTTGTCTTCATCATGGATACATGGCCAACACTTAAAATTCAGAGAACAAAATGCCTGAAATGATCTCAGGCAGACACTACTACAGAACTGCAGCAGGAGAACTTGACCTGGGAGATGGTACATGTTAAAAAATATAAGCAATTTGATACATGGAATATACAGTTTATTTCAAAGACTCCAGATGAAGAAAAGTCCTGATACTCAAAATACTGTTTCCCTATCAGGGCTACAAAAATAAGAGCTGAAAATCTCATGCTTTTTCCCAACCACCATTTAAAATTATTTTGCCTGAAGACCCTTGACCAATATCACTTTCTCATTGAGCAAAGTTTTGATAAGTATGACAAAGTTTTTTGACATGTTTAACATGAATGCCACATGCCACCTACTAGGCTAGCAAACCAGCAGAGGCGGGGCCTTCCATTCTCAAGGAAAACAGAATTTGCAAGTTTTTCAAACTTATTTTACAGGTATTATTCAAACAACCTCCCAGATTTAGTTCCTCTGATTATACTCCTTGTATTGTATCCCAACCTTCAAATTTTTGAACTGGCATCAACATCAGTGAATCTACTTACTCGCCAGAGAGGCCAGGTGAGGCTGGATGTGGATCTCCTTGAGCAGCACAGCTGCAGGAAGGTGAATCGTGAGGTCACACCAAGCTTCCTCAGGTAAAAATATGTATGACCATGCAGCCGAGCGAGCCCGTCTGTGGGGAGGAGTAGCCTGCAACAGCACTTCAGCAGGCTGGGCAGTGGGACTGCTTGAGGTGATTGAACCTTCAGGAACAGCACCATTAACATTGACTATTAATGTTTGTTAATAAAACCCACATTAGTTAATGTATTAATTAATACAACCTGAACTGTGGAAAACCTTTTCTGCCTCATCTCTTTTGCTTTATCAGTAATGTCCCATTTTTAATGCTCACTGCCCAGTTATTTTTCTTTTACTTTGAGACTGTTTTAAATAGGCAATTTACATATCCATATGCATATGTATGTCCTTGAAATTTGCTAGGGGACATTTACTACCAAAATTCTAAATTTACTCTGAAGAGTACATGACAAAAACAAATCAAACAGAAAGGTGCAGGTTGAACAGCATGTTTAGAACTTGTACTCAGGTAATTCACAGTTAACACACTTTAAATACTAAAATAACATAAATGACTTTAAAACCAACTTCTGCAACCGTTTTTTCTTTAAAAAGGTTTCACATGAAAACCCTTTTCTAAAAAAGACACCAGAATAAAAAAAAACCCTGGTCACAGCTGCTGCTTCTTTTTCTACTCCTAGCATAAGTTAAGAATGAAGAAGGAAGATATGTAGGCTGTCATCTTTAGCAAGTTACAGGATGTAGCAGGACTAGATTTGAGCTGTTCCAAACTACAGGCACTTGGAGTGTTTTACTGTATTTATAGCCTGACCCCACAACTAAATGCCTAGCAGCAGCTGGACATTAATTCCTGGACACATTTGGATAAACTTTCATCCCAAAATGTATTAAGCTCATCTCAGAGAGGAACTATTGTAAAAAGTTTGCTGAAACTCCATTATTTTCATGGGGGAAAAGCCAATTCTTTATTATCACAACTCATTTTATACAGTTTTTACAGACTTCATGTGCAACTTCAATTGGTTAATAACTTTCTTGCCAATTACTCTATTGGTTAGTAAAAGGTATTCTACTTGTCCTCCAAATCTCTCTATTCTTGGATTGTTTACATATTTTCTTTACTGATCCTCATGAGACAAACCCCTTCTTATTGCAGGTGCATTTGTTTTTCAACCCAGGAATAGGCTGTTACGCTAATGAGTTTTCACACCAAGACTGTTTTTGCATGGGAACTTGCAAATTACTTAGAAGTGGCGACAGGCTAGCTTTGGCAATTTAGCAGAGCAGGCCTGATTTTATGAGGCCTTTCTTTTATAATTCTTTTACCTGTCATGACAAATAACCACATGATGAGAATCAGAATGTACTAAGTGAGGGCAATGAAGGTTAATTTCAAAAGCAGACTCGTGATTGAAAGTTAAATATTAAGAGAGATGCCCTCATGGCAGAGCATGAAGAACTGCAGCTGGAAGCTGGAAGATAAGGTAGGCAAGAACCTACTACCATACATGCTTAGGATTTTTACTATTTAAAGTAATAAAGAACAAACACTTGCAGGATTCCTAAATTTNCTTGGATTGTTTACATATTTTCTTTACTGATCCTCATGAGACAAACCCCTTCTTATTGCAGGTGCATTTGTTTTTCAACCCAGGAATAGGCTGTTACGCTAATGAGTTTTCACACCAAGACTGTTTTTGCATGGGAACTTGCAAATTACTTAGAAGTGGCGACAGGCTAGCTTTGCCAATTTAGCAGAGCAGGCCTGATTTTATGAGGCCTTTCTTTTATAATTCTTTTACCTGTCATGACAAATAACCACATGATGAGAATCAGAATGTACTAAGTGAGGGCAATGAAGGTTAATTT
Organism: Illadopsis cleaveri; assembly: GCA_013399915.1. Lineage (NCBI taxonomy): Eukaryota > Metazoa > Chordata > Aves > Passeriformes > Timaliidae > Illadopsis > Illadopsis cleaveri. Next base: position 571,328 of record VXBB01024947.1, read on the forward strand.
CAAAAGCAGACTCGTGATTGAAAGTTAAATATTAAGAGAGATGCCCTCATGGCAGAGCATGAAGAACTGCAGCTGGAAGCTGGAAGATAAGGTAGGCAAGAACCTACTACCATACATGCTTAGGATTTTTACTATTTAAAGTAATAAAGAACAAACACTTGCAGGATTCCTAAATTTACCATTTAGAAATCTGTGAAGAGCAAAGTAGAAGATTTCCAGAGACCCCTTTTCTACCAAATAAGCCTCTTTTTATTGTCTTTTGTAATGCCATTATTTTTGACACTCTTAAATTTGAATCACAGGACTGAATGGATTCCTTCTCATTCAATAATCTCTCCAGAAATTTTAAAATTAATTCCCTCTTGTCAGTGACACAAACTGTATGAATACATTCAAGGGCTGTACCAGGCTAGTGGGCAGCAACAGAAAACAAAGACACTAGTACTGAAAAGGAAAGCCTTTGTAAGATATTACAGTACCACTATCTCTTAAAACACACACATTTTAACTGGCAGCCATTGTATTGATATCAAAACAGCATTGCAATTCCAACAAATCCTCATGCAGGCAACATGAGAGCAGCCAGAAGTAGATATGAGAGCACTATCAGCAATATCAGCCTTATGCTCCAGCTTCTTCTGCTCTGCTTCACAGAACTCAGGCTCATTCTCTACCATCCCACCATGCCATGATTCTGTATTAACTCTATCAAAATTGATATGCCTAAGAAGAAGTTACTGAGTCTTAGTGTGTCTAAGGCAGGTGGTGGGCTGTAACCAGGCATCCCCTGGCCTAGGGGAGGAGAAAGGAGCTCACCTTGATGCATGACTTCATCAGACATAGATGAAGTGTCCTCTTCCCTGTCCACATGAGGTCTTATTACCTGTGGTGGAGGGGACTAACCTCATCCCTCAACATTATCTTGAAACACCAGCAACCCCTCTCATCAGAAGATTTAGTAGTATTGGAACTTTTGACACTATTGTATTACTTTTTGTTAAGAACTTGATACACATTCAAATGACCAACAGACATTACTCTAAGAGAAAGAAGCGTCACTCACCCAAAGGCGCAAAGTTGTGAATTCCTTCTGCATTATCAGGCTCAGAGGCGAGCACTCTGGCTTTCAAACTGCTGTCTGTCGCTTTGGTGGGACCAGAATCCAGGAATTTCATGATAGTTGAAACCATGCTCCTTGCTGTGTTAACAATAGCTCTTGTGCTTGTTACCATGTTGTTACAGATAAGTTGAACACCACCTGTGTATAATGTGGGCAGAGAGAAAAAGATACTGCTCAGAAGCACGACACAAGCAAAGGCCTACTCAGTAAATTGGCCCATGTACACACATATATGTATTCTTTAAGTGCCAAAAAAATCAAAACTTTTGATTTGATGTGGCTAAAGAAAAGACATTCTTACCCATATCATGGAAAGCCTTCAGTGCCTCACTTGTATCCAGCACTCGTAAAATGAACCAGAGCAGTGGCTCAGATAACTGACATGTGGCAAGAGAACCCTAGAAGAAAATCAATTAAGAAATACATGGTTTCATACAAAATTAGTACAGCAGAAATAAGCGCTCTCAACCTCCCCTTTTAGTAGGCAAAACTACCAGGGAAGAAATGCCACCACAGCTGATCTCTCTGCCATCACATATAATATAATACCATGCTCCACACGCTTCAATTCCTTACACAGGAAAAGTCTTTGGGGTATGGAAAAGCTCATACTCAGGGGGTGAACATCTTCAGGGAAATAAGAGTACTGAGAATTAAAATGGCCATAGTAAATGTGCTTCTCACTTGCACATAATAAAATATTTGTTCCATCTTCAAGCCTTTAGCCAGCAACATCTACAGAAATGTCAAAATGTCCTTAGAGAAAACTCTCTCTTCTCCCTGTACCATGGGCAACAGAGAGAGACTTCCTAACATCAGCACTCAAATGAAGCGTAGTTGTAAAAATGTTTACATTTCTTTTACACAGCAATACAGTTTTCTGACCTTATTACTGATTACAGAACCAACTACCTTGAAGCACAGCAAGCCTAAGGGAACTTACCTGCCTTCCCATGTACCCACAGGCCATGTAGGTAAGAATAGGCTGAAGCATCACTTGAACTGTTGTTGCTTTCTTACTAAGTGTTGTCAGGATAGTGAACAACCCATCTCCAACTGATATTGCATCTAAGCCTCCATGAAAGTTCTCGTGTTTAGTCAGATGTAAGCCACTTGCACCTAAATGAAAGGAGACAATTCAAAGGGCACAAACTGAGATCTAAGAAACCATTAACAGCACATAAGAGAACTCAAGAATATTCACATATTCACATGGATTTTACAAAGTAAAAATGGACCTATTTTCAGGATCATACGATTTACAATTAGTGTTCCCAGAAATGTATAAATAGGAAGACTTGACCCAGGTAGTCAGGAAATTCACATCAAATCAGACTATAAAAATGAGTGTAATTAGTGAAGGAAATAAGGTAACTACAAGGATTGGAATCATTCCTAGCTAGAAGCAACTGACATTTAAGATTTTTTTCAGATAATAATAAAATGCCCTTGTGCTGCCAAAAACCTCCCCAAACATTTAACACATTTCTATGAGAAATACCTCTCCTGGAATTCTGCTTGTCACTATTAAAGCTCAGGATTTATTCATGACCATTTTCTGAGCATCAATTCTCAGCAATATTGACTACACATTGCTGAGATTACAGACAGAAAGCAAAGTAACAGTCTTCCCACTGAAGAGATTACTTCCATAAATACAACTGTCTTACAAATCATATGACTTTGATCTAGAAGAGTTAAAAGTGGTCTTAGACTTAAATGTAAGACAACAATAGAGTAATCCTGTCCCATTTAGAGAAACTGAAGTTGTATTAACAAACAATAAAAATCAGTGTGCTCAAGTGATCTTTGGAGCATGTCTTAAAGAAACATTTTGGCAAGAGAATTGACAGATGTAGTACTCTGGCCACCTTTAAACTGTCAAGAAAGCAGATACTGATAAGCAATGCATGCAGAGCAACAAATAAAGCAGTGCTAAGACCCAGCCTCTGTCCAGCCTAGAAAAGTTAAATGGAACGATAGAGCTGAAGTCAAGTACGCTGGATTTGCTATGAGGGAGGACCTTCAGGTGAGGACAAGATAGGACAGGAGGCGAATACTGTTACTTGAATGATTTTCACAGTTTGTCAATTACAAAGCATAAAACCCTAAGGAAACAGGACACAATAGTCATAAAAGGAAAAAGAGAAAGAGGATGTTTAAAATTCATGTGACAAGTTAATTACTCAGGGCCATTCTGGATCCTGACCAGCTGGCTTGCCAGATGCAATAAATTAACACTATTAGCATAAATGTTGACACCAGAGCCACTACCTATAAGTAACATCTCCAGATATCTTCTTGTTTACCTATCCTGGTATCACCTTTCCATGCTGCATTAGTTATTACATGTTTACTACTATATGCTGATAATTGATTTTTGGATCCTGTGTAACCCTGACTGTAGTCTTGCAAAATGTTTTGCTCACAGAAATTGTCTGGAGAGAGTTTAATATAGTTTTTCTTGAAGGAATTAAACCCACAAATAGCTGTGTTACATCTTTCCAAAATACATGGACAGATTATTTTCAATAACCTGTATTAAAAACTCTTTGAAAGAACAATCCCTTGAAGGGATCAGCTGTCCCAGAACCCTGATTTCAATGAAAAACATTCTGAAAAAACTATCTTTCCAAACTGCCCTTAAAAAATGCAAAACAACTGTTGGACAAAAATAAGTGGTTTAGAAATATCAGTTGAGAAGAATATCTGAATTTCACTCCAAAGAAACACATACTCAGAACAAACCACCATTCCCAGAACAAACTACTTTCAGTGTTGATAGTGTATTTGCAATATGACACCAACTACTCAAAGCGATGAAGGAGATACTCTGGAATTAATTTCAGGAGGGTTCCAGCAGCACAATCCAGGCTTGTCAAATCCTACCTCCTGTTTAATTTGACTACTAGAGATAACTATCTTTTCCTCAATGCTTTCATGCTGAAATAAATCACTGGTCTAATACTTATGAGGGCTCACTGAAAAAGTAACTGTTTCCTGATTATCAGTTTCGTATCTGCTTTAAAGAGGCAGCACAGAAAAAGCCAGAGCAACTTGCTTCAAAGTAAGAGAATCAGTATAAACAGAACAAAATTTTACAACTATTACACCTGAAATGGAGTGCAGGTCTTTGTCTATCCTCCTGCAAAATGTTTTGCACATGCAGAAATCCATGGTATTTCAGTCAGTGGTTTAACTTGTGCAAATAAATTCTATGCTACCATCACAGCACACAAGTAAGTCACAAAGATAGGTAGCCTCTCTAAGAAAATGCACCTCAGATAAATCTCTGAAAAACAGCAGCTTTGCATTCTAAGTATCATCATCTCCCTCACTAGTTCACAGCAGGAAGATCCCACCCAGAAATATATGACTGCAACTCCCAGAACATGATGTTAATGCAATTTCTGGTAAAAAAAGCAGAAAAGTTCAGGTATTCTATGAAATTGTAATTTGTATTTTCCAAAAGTGACTTCAAAAAGAAAAATCATCCAATACATAGCAAACAACTGAGGTCTTGTACAAACTGAAGACTCATCCTAAGTCATGCACAGAGGCATGTGATGGCTACAGACAGAAATACAGGAAATTCCACTTAAACATATGAAAAAGGCTTTTCTACTTTAAGAATGATTGAACATTATAACAGGATGCCCACAGCAGTTGTAGAGTTTCCATCCCTGAGGAATTAAAAACCCAACTGAACCATGGTACTGAGCAACCTGCTCTCAGTTGAGGCAGGCTGTGAGTTTGTGCAGGAAGGCTGGACTAGACAATCTCCAGAGGCCCTGTAACATTAAACATTCTGAGATTCAGCAAATTCAAATGTCAAATACATTCCTGTTTGGTTTCAAATACTGTCTCCCACCTCCTGTTAGGGGCTTTTTTCATGCATCTGTTCCCCTTTATCTTTTGCTGTCTCTGTCTTCCTGTCATTTCTGTAACACATTCCTTCACATCTCCACCCAGCTTATGAGATTGCAGAAGTTTTAAATGTTTCACCACCCAAAAGACCTTCCATGTTACACAGAAAACACCTACCAATGATCATTGCCATAGCACTGCTGTTACACTGGCCAAGAGCAGACAAAATCTGGCTCATAATTTGTTGGTTGGCCAACACCAAGTCTGCCACGTACGCAGTTGATCCTTGAGTGTTGGGGTTGCTTCCATTGCCATCTTTGCCTCCCGAAACCTTCTCCTCATCAGACACACTGTCCGTAGTACTGCTCGCTACTGGAACGCGGGCACTGTACTCTCGGTTACTGGAAAGCGGCAGTTGAACTAAAATGTTTATCAGCTTTAATAAATCAAACATCAGTTGATCCCTTGTCATTTCTCCACAAACTGCTTTGGCATCACCTGGACGGATAATATTGGCAAAAAGCCCTCCAAAACATGCTCGAGCACCCACAGAGCTGTCTGAGCCACTGCGAGACATGACTTTGTCTGAACACGTAATGTAATGATGCACAAGAAAGGTTATAGATTCAATTACTGCAGAAATAGTGCTAACTGATACAACTTCAAAATTCTGTTCCAGGGTGAATTCTAAGAGTTTCACTTGAGCATCCAATGGCCCCTGGCCTGTCTGGAAAGCACCCCTGAAAGAAAAAGAAGAAAAAAAAATAAGAAAGAGACATTACAAGTTATACAGGTTTGGCTGTTTGAGTGTGGTCTTTTTCCTTGATTTTTAAGAATCCAAAAGCACACCAGACTTCCAAGAAATAAAAATCCAGCTATTTTCAGAAATGCATGTTGA